>JABFPM010004754.1:0-12182 GCA_022817325.1 Idris sp. 1 HC-2018 | reverse complement strand
TTTTTAAATGGTGATTGAATATAATCTAATAAGTGCTTCATGCATTCAGTTTACTAGCACTGATCATAATTTTTAAAATCATAATTCTCTCAGTGTAATTTAGGTTTAAAGTAATTTTTTTTATGATGAATTCAAGAATTAATTTATACTACTTTGTTTTTGCTCTTATAGATTTAAATATTTATGTCAGGTTATTTTAATATTTATATATATATTTATAAATGTTATAAATAATTCATAAATAATATTTATTGAACTAAATTAAATTTCAAATTTAAATTTTTAAAATATACACATTTATATGAGTGATTCTATGCCAATTCACTCAGTTAAAAAGCCGAAGTTCTTGTAATTGACTGTATTTGTTCTGTAGTTTCTGCAGTGCAAAATTCAGACGAAAATACTCTTACAAAGTCCAAATTTTTAGCGAATTCCTCGTGATTTTAAAGTAATTTTGTTTATACAATATCAGCTTTTTAACTAGACTTATTGATATTTCTTCTTAAAAATGTTTTATATTTGTTTAACAAAAAATTGATCCACTATTAACATTTCATAAACTAGTAACAAAATCGAAAAATCACAAAAAGCTGTTTTATCGAATACTCAAAATACAATTATTTTTTTCTCTCTTTTGTTGGTCAACATATTTTAAAATAGTTTACATGTTGGTTTCTACATTTTTTATATTCAAGTGGTTTGAATTGATTAAGTGAATTCTAAAAAAAGTATATTATTTTTATTTATTTATGTGATTTTTATTTCCGTTTCCAGTTTTGTAGTTCCGTTTCTGCACTCCGAGCGTCTGAACTAAAAATTAGCCTTAACAAAATTGAGACTTTTTATAAGACAGAATAAAGGTAACAAATTAAAATAAATGTTTAGAAAAAAAAATGTATATGATACAAATATATATGAGCAATATATTATAAACCGCCAACAAAACGAATAGATGAGCGCCCCAACTAAAACCGGATAGGGCCTTCATGACGTTTAGTGCTTTCCTGGCATTTTGATTGATGTATTTTACATGAGCTGACCAATTAAGTTTTGAATCAAGAATGATGCCAAGATATTTGGTTTTGACAACAATACTTATGTCTTGATTGTTACATGTAAGTTAAAGGTTTTTCTTTGCGATATCCACAGAGACTGATTTTTTACCAAAAATGATTGCTTTGGATTACGAGGGAGCAAGTTTTAAATTGAGGCTATTGAAATGATTAAATACTAAATTAATTGATTCATTGAGATTGGAAAAGACTCATTAGATTAAAAATTAGTTTAACAAATAATTTGAGGAACTTGAGTCTAATTAATAATTTACTCAGAAGAAATATATCATCATTGTCGAATGCCCCTTCAATGTCAAGGAAAACACAACCAACAGTGAATTTATTTTGATTAAAACCTGACTTAATGTCGTTCGTGAGAGTACTTACAGCGTTATTGACAGATTTCATTTTGCGAAAGCCGGTTTGTGAATCATGGACAATGTTTTCGTTTTCGCATCATCAGTTTAGTCGCCTGCACATAATTTTTTCAAATAATTTTTGAACACAGAAGGAGAGAGAAATTGGACGAATGAATTCGCCATTGGCTTTGGGAATAAAAATAGAACAATATTCTCGCCAAGCTGAAGGAATTTCACTGTTTGCGAGTTGAAGATTGTTAAAGATTGTTAACAGAAATCTGTGAATTCGATCAGGGAGCTTCAAAAGAATCCCGTTGGTAATGAGATCAGACCTGGAGCAGTTTTCACTTTAATCGAGTCAAGAGAACAGTGATATTCGTCCCAGGAAATTAATTTTATTAACATAGATTCAGATTGATTTTCGACAGTAGAAGAATCCTCGTTAAACAAAAAGTTGATGTCAGATGAGAAGAGATTATCAACAAAGGATTGATTAAGAATAGAATCACTCGCAATGTTTAAAGATAGGTCAGTAATTTTTTCAGATTTGTAAGCAGCTTTCTCTGCACTGGGAAAGTTACTCAAACATAATTATTCGATTCGATATTTTTTAATTTTGATAATTCTTATTATTTTCCAAGTGGCGGCAATGTCAGACGTTCTATTCAACGAAGAAGCAAATGATTTATAAGCTGAGTTTTTGAGATTTTTTCGTTTTTTTTTTGACTTCTTTACTAATGGTTTGAAATATGACGAGATTGACTGAAGAGGGATTGTCTTTAAACAACCGGTATATACGGTTTTTTTCAAGCATCAGTTGATCACATTTTTCGTCTCACCAATAACAAAATAACAAAATTGAAATTAAGATTGTAAGAAATCGGGTGAAAGAGAAGGTTGACTGAATAAACTGTCAGTTATGTTGTTTTTCAAAATGTCGAGAAATGAACTAAAGTTTGGCTTGCTATGTAAGTTAACATTGTAAAGTTTTTCTAAATTATAAATTGCTATTTTAGCAACGTTGAGCATAGATGAGTCTTTGTTGAAGACTGTCGGAAAAAGTTTTGTTGGGGGTAGTCCTAGGACTCCTCAGAGAAGCCATGAACAGGCACTTCATCCATGTCACAGTCGGAATCTTTCGGAAGAATTGAATCAGTCAGTTGATTGGCAGCATTTGCGTAAGAATGGTTTTTTTTCGCCTTTTTGAATTCTCTCTGTTTGACAGAATAAGCTTTTTTCGAAGCTGATTTAGTGAGACTTGCAAGGTCGATTTGGTTGTTAACTTCAAATTGTCGATTACATCTTTCAAGTTATCGTTGCGATCGGCCAAAAGATTCTTGCAAGCAACTGCATTCTTTCCCGTGTGAGCCATCACAATTTTGGAATTTCTTTCCCATTCAAATATTGGACATCTAAAATCAGAGGATTTATGAAAACAATCATCTAACTTGTTACGAATACAATTTACACATCTAATTAAGTCCGTTTCATTACAGTTTGCTTCACGGTGACTAGTCTTGGCACATTTGGAGCAAACTGGCTTGCTTTTATCTCTGCAGTGAATGGCGACATGACCACATCTTTGGCAAATATTGCACCTCTTAACCTTTTGTATAAAAGATTCTAAAGTGAAAATTTTGTAATGCAACGAAACTTTGTGAAGTATGTCTCTGCTTTTGAAAAAAAGTTTGTATTTATTAGACTTAATTTGGATATAAGATCCATCAGGTTGTTTACGAGAGGCTTTCATGCGCTCAGCCAGCGCACTGGAGAAGATCAATTGGGAGCATTAGCTGCCGAGGATTTTAAATTAGCAATAATATCTTCTTCATTGATGCTAGCACCATCATTAACATCAAGAAACACAGTATGGAAGATGCGAAAGTTCGGAATATATGCCTTCCAATCCTGACCCTCAAAAATAACCTTACTGTTAAATCGAGACACAAAATTGTTAGCTCTTTTGAAATTCGCGAATTTAATGCTAAATTTAAAGTTACCTGGCTTTTTGAGATCGTAAGCATCACTCATGGACTCTGAAAAGACTTTTGTCAAGTGCATTTTTTACCAAATGCAAGCTCTGATACGGTTCTAGAATCATTTTTGCAGTTCTCTCTGTCAAATCTCTCAATTAAAACCAAAAGAGGACCCTCATCAGTGGACACTCATATTTATTATTGAGTTGCAATTGTAGAGAAGCCGGATCAAAATTGTTTATCAGATTTTGACTCTGATTTGCTGGTTTCTCTTTAGACTCAGTGGCTACATTCGCCATTTTGTTTACAACTTTAGAGGTTAGTCTGTTGCTTAATACTAAATAATAAAAAATAAAAATAAAAAAAATAGGAAAGCTTAACGAGCTGACGCACACAAATCACCGGCATACGCTGGCAACTAATAATAAAGCTAATCAATAACGAAATTCGATAAATTGCACTATGCTAAATAACAGAAAAAGCATAAAAAAAGAACACGATCGCAAAACACGTCCATTCATCTACCAAAGCTAAAGGGGAAAAAAACGAGAATGTTATGTACAATAAAAATTAGCTTCGATATTCGACCGAGTATCTTGATCAATTCATAAAAGAGCTTTTTTTGTAATATGAAATAATACATTTTATTTGTTTTAAATTAAGTAAAGTTTTTATAAATTTTAATTTAAAAGAAGTTCACATTGCTGACAATTTTGTTATAATTTTCATTGAACGTCTGTATACGAAATCATTTGAATGTTAATTTTTAATTACCATTTTGTACAGATGTAAAGTTAATATATTTTGAAAAAATTATTAAATCAAACAGATTTATATATTATAAATCGGTATTACATTATTTATTTATTATATTCAGACTTATTTATGAGAAATCATAAACTAAAAGTAAAACGCCGCTTTATTATCACACCACGTGCTGTATAATCTAATAAAGAGTAAAATAGTATTATTCATGAGAACGAAAGGGCACATCGGCACCTGCTTCAAAAGACAGGTGAAAATCGCTCCGATATCTGCTCGCTCCACTTTATTTGTAACATCGGCAAAAAATTTATGAACTTTATTGTAATTAAGCTGATTTTTCAACTCTGCTATCGCGGAATAAGTGTATTTTTTTCAATTCTCTGTTCAGAAAATTAACCTTAAAAAATATATCACATCAAAGTTTAATGCTGGGAAAAAAATTTTTTTTTTTGGAAGAAAAAATATTATTGAATACTTTTAGCTTTAAATAAATATTTTTATAATAATTTTGTTTTCATTATTTTAATAATTTGAAAATAACAAATGATGTAAACTTATACAAGATATTTCTATTAAGTTAGAAATTTTTCTACTTTAATTTTTGTATTCATTTGTTTTTTGTTTACTTGTTACAAGAATAGTAAAATTAATGAAAAAAAGAAAAAATAATTTGTTTTAGACATGATCGTTGAAATTTTCAACTTGACCGATATACCCACACACACGCTCTTTTGACATGTAAATGCGCCGCGTAATCAACTGAGAACGCCTAACTGCACTGAATCAAATTAGTCGGAGGCAACTTTTTAAGGACGTTTCACGTATTTGACTTGTAAACTCGGTGCATTCTTGGCATTCTGAGAAGTACGGCGTTATTGCGTGTTTGTAATATGCATTAATTCAAGTATATCGTGAATTATTTTTATATAATGCAAATCGAGGACAAATATTCAACTTATTCGTGACATCACACTTATTTTTTTCGTGCAAATAATATTCTTATATCAACAAATTTCTCTTTGAAATTTCAATTTGTAAATTTTTCTTAATGAAAATTGCTTCTTAGGAAATAAATTAATTTTATCTTTATATTTAATCAATAAAATTTACAGTAAAACCTCCGCAGAAAAATGTGAAGAGTTCTTGTGAAGTTCACTTTAAAACAAAAAACGTATTGCATTCCTAAGGTGCACTCTTTTTTTTGTGTCTATGTGTATATGTTGCTCAAACTCGTCACGTTTCCGGGCGAATCAATTCGTGTCATACATCAATCGTGATTCTGCAAAGGGAGAGCGCACCAATTGTGTCGCGTCGTCGTCGTTGAACCGGTTTTTCGCGGTGGTGTGCCGTTGCTCGTCAACCTGCAAGCGACAGGCAGAATATTCGACCGCAATCGCCTCGGTCAGTAAAATGTCCGCTCAAATAAACAAAGATGAACGCAAGATGGCGGCAAAAATGTGTGATTCAATGTTTACAAACAAGCTGCACACGCATGTACTTTTTAAGGGGCTTCGTTATTTTTCTTTCGCTTTTCTTTTCGCCAATTGTTTTGGGATTCCATCAGGATTTGGTTGCTGCGGGTCTGCTCAGTTACCGAGTTGTTTTTTTGGATTCAAATTTCAATTTTTTTTAACCAGAAGACAAAGTTTATTCCTTTTAAATTTACTTTTTAATATAAATTTACTTTTCGCTGTAAAATTACTTTTGTACTGTAAATTTACTTTTAATCGTTAACTTTTTGCTTTGATTTGATTTACTTTTCGTTATTTTTTTTTTTTATTTTATTTGATTTTGAAGAGAGATGACAAATGCATACTAATATTTTTTTTCGTAAATTTGGAACAGAAAGGTGACAACGTATTCATTTCGTTTTTATGTTTTGCGCTCGATGCAGCCAATTTTCTCAAAAGTGGCGAAGCATTATGTTGCTCAGCGTACGACAAACAATCGTGAAAATAAATGTGACGTGTTCATGCGAACTTAACAGCAGAATCGAAATTTTCAGACAATTTTTGTTCTTTTTTTTTTGATGATGAACAAGTGTTTTGATATCAAAAGTGACACTTTATTTTTCATCTAATAACATTGTCTGCGAAAGTTGAATTTTTATTGCGATCAACAAATCATATTATTTTTTTTTCTGCAATTTTTTAGATATTTATTTAAAATAACAAAATAAAATTAACCTGAAATTGATTGAAAGTTATTTAAACTTTCAATTAAATTTCATATTTGATGTTCAGGTAAATATAATTTGCAAAGTTCTATATATATAGCAAATTGATGTTAAACAGACTTTCATTAAATTACAAATTGAATATAAAAAAAACATGGTAAATATTAAATATTCATTTGAACACTTAAAAATATTAAATATTCATATAAATAATTAAAAATTGATATTTCAGTCATCTATTTTAACCCTCAAATACCCCACGTAATTTTTTCAACTTTAATATCCTAAATCATTAATATTGCATATCTTGAGTTAGAATAAACATTTTTTATCGTTTTTCATTTTAAGTCAAAGCTTAAAATGTTTTTTATCAGCTTATTTAATTTTTGTTACTCGAATGTAAAAAGTTTTTGAAATATTTTGGCAATTATATTAAAATTTCACAAACTCACTTGGTCTTTTTGACCCCCGTGGGGCATTTGAGGGTCAATAAAAATAAGTATGTGTGCAAATTAGATTATCAATTAACATATACTGTAACATTATTTTAAATATTTGAAATTCAAAAGTTTTCAATTTTGTTTTTCAGTTTCAAAAGTATTTTCTAACTAAATTTTTTCTTTTCTATACAAATTCAACGCATAATTTAGTGAAATAATTTACAAACAAATATGAATTTAATGCCATTTTTATTGTTTAGCTTCGTCTAATTATTTCAAATTTTGATCTAAAATTTCGTAGAGGCCAATCACTTCTCGGTAACGTCGGAACTACGCGACGAACAGCACACAACGATTACGTAATGGTCATAGACTGCCGATAAAAGAAGCCGATCGACTCCGAGTGTGGCGTTCGGAGAGTGAACATTTCGCGAGAGCTAATTTTGCCTCTCTTTTTTTCCCAGTGCTTTTTTATCGCAACCTCTCGGTAAACTTACAAATAAAAATACCATCCTGTCAAACATTTGAGCCGCGTTACATCACAGGCGCAGCGCTCCCTGACGGCTTGATTCGCAAACATCACTGTAAATACGACGTCACGACGTTTTGTCGCAGCACAAAATTGAAAAAAACAAAATAATTGTGCTCCAAAGTGTCTTACGACCAATTTTGTTAGGTGAACTTGCTAACGTCGCAATTGTTTATACAAAAGTAGTGCACGGCAATGCCAGTTAGACACACGTGCTGATTTCTGACCTCTTTTTACTTCACGTGGGATATGCCTGCCACTTACACGGTGAGAATTTTGAATTTAAAAATAAATGTTCGAAACCAAAGAATAATCCTTTTTTTATAGAGTATATAATATATATATAATTCTACAGCTATTTTCCTTTTATCAGTAAAAAAAAATCGAAAAATGTCTGACCGAAGGGATACCAGCTTTTTCTGGTTTTTTGGTTTTCAAAATACGCACAAAAAGGTGGTGCTCTTAGAAATTTTAAGGGTGATACCTTAAACCATTTTTACATGCAATTTCATTGTAACAGAAAAATAATCCAAATTTTAAAACTGCTTAAAGACTATTTTTTCCTTGTTCTTCTCAAACACACAAAAAAATTTGGGCCTAATGACAATTTAAAATCGCTGCCGTCAAATGGGACAACTTTGCACTTTTCTAAATTTGCAAGTTTTGTTTATAAGTTCAAAGATCTTTATTTCGGATCACCTCTGCACTCCTTGAATAATTCGAAATATTTCATAGGATTGCGAAAGACGTCAAAATGAGTTCCGAGTTCTAAAAGTGTCGACGAGTGAAAAGGACGGCTCCAGAATTGATATGAATTCCTATGAGTTCGGAAAAAAATTGTGCAGCAAGTAAGTCGACTGAGTTCGACTGAATTCGGTTGAGATCGGCCAAGTTGGAGAGAGTTCTTTGGACGACCAGAGAAGTCTTGTAAGTTCGACCAAATTGAACTGAGTTCAAAGGGGTTCGAACTCAGTCGAACTCTTCCGAACTCATAGGAATTCATTTCAACTCTAGCGCCGTCCTGAGACGTCCTTTTCACTCATCGACACTTTTAAAACGGTCGGAACTCACTTTGACGTCTTTCGTACTCCTATGAACTCGCGTGAACTATTTCGAACTATTCAACTGTTAAAAAATTGGCAGCAAATTTAATTTACATGTACTGGAAGCAAATTTCAAGCAAGTACATTAAAATGAGTTAATGTAAGTTCATTAAATTTAGTATATTCTACAAATGTAAAAAAAATCGAATGTACTGTATATTAAACTTATTTACAGTTTTACATTAAAAGTGCATTAAATTTCATGATATTTTTAACAGTTTATAATCATGCATTACAAGCTCAATAATTTATACATTAATTATTATTTATATTAATAAATAAAAATGATGCAAGGTTGCATTGAAATAGTACACATTATTAAGCCAAAATTGAACAAAAATAATGAAATAATTTAAATTTATTCATATTACAATCATGTCCAATATGCCTTAATGTTCATGCAAGAAGTCTGGAAAGTTTTTTTGTAAGTTTTCTGCAAAACGTCTTATATTCAGAATAAAATGAAATATTACCATTAAAATTTATATTTAATTGTTATATTAAATTAATAAAATGTTAACAATTTTAACCAATAATTAAAATATATTTTATTATAGAATTGAATAAGTTCAATGGCACGAATAAAAATAGGTTTAAAGTTGACCACTGTTACGTAAAAATGGGTGATCATTTGTTAACAATAGTTTTTTTAAAACAAATCTAAAAAAATTATTGAATCGAATAGTACGATTTCATATTAACACTGCACAAGAACACAATTTAAAATATTTCACTTCAAATAAATTTATTGCATGTGAACTGGACAGCAAAGTTTTTCCTACATGTTTTTTTGCTGCTCTTAAATTATTTTTTAAACTTTTTGTCTTAAATTATTTTAATGCATTTAAGACATCAGAACTTGACTGTTGTAAAGATACATATGTTATTGTGTATCTAAAATGATACAAAATTCGATTAAACTAAAATAGTTAATAAAATCCGAGTTGAGATTTTTGGTGTAAAGTTGCCCTATTTCATAGAAAATAATTGGAAAAACCGCTAACAAGAAAATACCTATAAGATTTCTCATGTATATAAAGCGAAATCAATTTAAATGAAATATTTGTAGAAAATTGAACGTTGAAAGGGAAAAATTGGTGTGGATATATATAATTACGGGTAAAGAAGTGCTATAGAAAAGGTTGGCATAAGAAGTTTGATGATTTGTTAATGCGGTCAATTTAAATTATAATCTTCTAATTGTTTGTTTTGTATAAAGGTATATGTAGTAGCTCGCATAAATAATGAACTTTTGCGGTTGTACAAGTATAGTAGAGAAAATATGATTAGAAAATTGATGATGCCAAAGTGTAATTAGTGTGTAATGTCATATCCCAACTCAACTTGTTGGTTCAACTTGGAGCAACTATAATAGTTCAAGTTTGCAAACTAGTATTGCTTGTTCAGATTAATTAAATTTTGGATTCAATTTTTTGGAAGTACTTTTTGAATTTTGTTTTTGTAACCCCGCTGAAAATGAGTTCTTTGCTGAGAACTATAGACAAAGATGTCTCGTTATCCAAACTCTATTTGTGTTTATTTTATTTTAGTGCCGCTGTCCGGTTTTTTTGTCTTTCTGCGCACTTTTCGCAATCCGTCCACATATTTTGTCAGCGTTTTACGTATTCAACCGGCACGTCCGCCGTTATAGACGGGAACGCGCGCGCCATTCTATTAATGCGGCGCTTTTGTATTGCACCAACCGTTTCGTACGTGAGTGGGATAATTTGGCCGATGAAAAAAAAAGTAGTGCGCACTTGTGTGCGGACAAGAGGATTGTCTGGGATTTATCAGGGCTTTTCTAAATTGTTTGCTGTCATTTTTATAATATTAAAATTGGTTCTACATAAAAAAGAGATGTTCTTACGGTAATGTTTTTTTGGTCTTATGTTACTTGTTTTTAAATTGTCTCAAGATGAAGAGAGAAACCAAGAAAGAATTGCACCTTTCAGCCGATAAGCTGGATTAGGGTCGAAAGGTTGAGCACGAATTGAAAGGGTCATACAATTTTTGCATCATCTTATTATTATTTTTTTGTATTCAAGAATAAATAACACTATGCGACAAAAAAATATGTCTAATTCTGGACTTTGTTTTCAAAGTTATTTTCGGAATTCTTACGCTAAAATAAGAGCAAATCCAAGTCCGTTCGCCAAAGTTTACTTTTTGAGTCAGGATGAATGCTTTTCTAATTTTTTGGATTACAATTATTTATTTAAGAACAGGGTCATAAATTCTAATTATTTAATCAATGAAATTTCTTTTTGAGAAATATTCAAGAAAAGCTTTCAAATTATTAGAAACAGTTGCCTGTCAATTTTTTAATTGTTTCATTGAAAAATGATTTTCTTCTCAAAAAGTTACTTGAAATTGCAATCTTAATTTTTGGAATTTGAAAATTATAGTAGAAGTAATTTCGTTAAAAAATTTTGGTATATTATGTACACTTACGAGAAAGCAGAGAACCGAGGAAGAAAAAAAAAGGAGAGAAAGGTCTAAGAAGCGAAGAATAACAGCGAGGGCCTCGACCTACGAAGGTTCGCGGAGTGGAACGTACGCCCTACACACCAGTAGCCATGACATGTGGCAGGCGGCGCTCTATTGCGGATCCGAAATATAATTTTTTGGCCGCGGATGGGACAACTGTTGCGCGTCCCGAGAATCGCGCAGAGCAACGATTCTTTCTTTTGTAGAAGAGAAAGACGACACTTTGACAGCTGGTGTGTTGTGCTTCCTACCAAGGTATTCTTTGCTTCTCGTTTACGCTTCAAAAGCCTCTTTCACAATTGATCTTTTAATTGCAAAAAATAATATCTTGTAAGGAAACAAAATTTCTTCTTTACAAAATAAATAAAATTTACAAGATTTCTTGATGAAAAAGTTAAATGATCGTGATATAATTTCGTAATTGTAAAAGAAAAAAAAATTCTTGCAAGAAGAAAATATAATATAAAATGAAGTTGTGATAATTTAAACATAAAAAGTCAAAGAACTACACAATAACTGTAATTTATTTATAATGATAGGGTGCTTTTAACTCTCGGAATTGTGCGCACGTCCTGAGTGACATAACGTTAACGTGACGCCAGGCGTAAGAGAAACCTAACGAGGGTGCAGGTGTTTCATACGTCGTAAAGATGAAAGCTACCCTTTCCCAAATAATGGCAGTCGACGTGCTAGCCATAACATTCACGTTTTAACTTGCGATGGCCTTAATTGATTTCCAGCTCCATTTTGACTTGTACCATGCTTTGTTGCCTCAGCCTTTAAGATTCTTTTTTTAATCAATGAACCACTTCCCCACGTTCAAATCTCAGAGAGCCAGTTTAATTACTTGCTTTTCGTTGGTTTACTCATCATATCAAAGTGGATAATATTAAACAAACATACAACATTAAAAACAATATTTTTTTGGTTACAAAATTAATGTTAGGGGAGAAGTTTAAGCTTAGAGTCGCATTGTACCTAGAGTCATCTTAATTAAACAAAAAAAAATTATAATAAATTTTGCAAAAATATCTTAGCCTAACTTGTATAACAATAATCCTGATATTCAGTCCAAATTTTATTAATTTTAACCGCATATGTAATTATTTATTTGAAAAAACTGTTTTTTGTAGTCAAAATGAATTTTTTTTATCGCATTTATATTTTCTGAAATAAAATGTGCAGATTTAATGTAAAATTAAAAATATATTAATTAAGAATTTTAACTCTGTTAGTTGAATTCAAAAAATTACTACATGGTTTTTATAACAAAAATAAAAAAGTAAATAATG
>JABFPM010004753.1:0-12182 GCA_022817325.1 Idris sp. 1 HC-2018 | reverse complement strand
GGTGTTTTATTGTGGAGAGGGTTTGAACTCATAGACTTCATGAACCAATGTTATGGAAATTGTGACGATCCAATGAAAGGACGGCAAATGCCAGTTCATTATGGATCTAGAAAATTGAATTTCGTTACTATTTCTTCTCCTTTAACTACTCAATTACCACAAGTTGAGTATATAAAGATAGGGTTTAAATAAAATTTGAAAATAAAATAGAATAACAAACTTATTCTAATATTGAACACAAATATGTAAATATTTGAAATAAGATTAAAAAAACGTATAACTTATACAAATTTATAATTGAAAATTATTTTATTGTATAGCTGTTGGAGCTGCGTATGGAAAAAAACTTAAAAATGAAGATACATGTGTTATTTGTTATTTCGGAGAAGGAGCTACAAGTGAGGGGGATGCACATGCTGCTTTTAATTTCGCAGTTACCTTAGAATGCCCCATTATTTTTCTATGGTATTTTTTTTATTAAATCTTATTTATTATTTATAAAAAAAGTAAGTTATAACAAAAAAATTATGTCTTATTTTCTAGTCGTAATAATGGTTATGCTATATCAACCCCATCATATGAACAATATAAAGGAGATGGAATAGCATCTCGAGGACCAGCATATGGTATGAAAACTGTACGGGTGGACGGAAATGATATCCTGGCTGTGTACCATGCAACCCAAGAAGCACGAAAAATTTGTGTAGAAGACCGGAAACCAGTTTTGATTGAAGCTATGACTTACAGGTAATATAATTTTTTATTTCTGTTTTTAATTAAATAACTGAAACTGTTTTTTATTTAAAATGCCATTTTGTCTAATGTCTGTTCTTATTGAATTTAAATAGAAATTAATTTTTGTATACATTTTAGAATTGGTCACCATAGTACTTCTGACGATAGTACTGCGTACAGAACGAATGAAGAAATTTTAGCCTGGAAACAGCATATACCCATCGTGAGATTTAAAAATTATTTGCAAAAATTGGGATTCTGGTCTGACATAGAAGAAGATAATTACAGAAAGTCAATTAAAAAAGAAGTTTTGAAGGCATTCGCGCAAGCAGAAAATAAACCAAAATCACACTGGAGGGAAATGTTTACAGATGTATATAAAGACCTACCACATCACATAAAGTAATTGCTTTTGTATTTAAATTTTTTTATTTAAAAACTTTATTTATAATTATTTGAAAATTTTAATTATTAGCTAGAGTTATTATACAAATTTAGTTAAAATTAATTATTTTTTACAGACATCAAATGGACTCGATGGAAAAGCATATTCAGAAATATTCACAACACTATCCACTTGATTCATATAAGTTATAATAAACATTTTGAACTTTTATAAATTATAATAATTACCATGGCGAAATTAAAATTCAACATTATTCGTTTTCTGAAAGAAATGTAATTATTTACTGAAATGCAATGTAATAATAAGAACTGTATGAAGTTTTGTTTTTTTATATATTATTAAAAAAGTTTAAGCTATTTTAAGTTATTATAAATTACTTGTTTTTCCATTTTTTTTAAAGTATAATTTCATTTTTTTAGCTGCAAAGTTTTTCGATGTCCAAATTTGGATACTCGTTTTTCTATATCGGAATCATTTAAGGCGATCAACCAGCAAGCCAGCTTAAGTAGCAAGTCTTCTTCTTTTTGTTTTCTTGTATGATAATTTTGTGCAGGTGCTAATTTTCCCACTGCAATATCTGCATTTTTTAATTCTCAACAAAACACATTTAAAAAAATGTTTTTTACATATTTAAAAGGATTAAGGCTACTGAAATGAGCAACTGGTTTTAATTTTTTAAGACATTTTAATGCAATCATTATTTTTTAATCTTATAATTTTTAACTTGTTCACAATTCATTATAAACAATCTCTAAAAGTAAAAGCTTCTCATTCAAGTTCATCTGCAAAGCCAATTTCGACCTGGTCGAAACTTTGTTTTTCTCTTTTACAAAATACACAATGATATTATTATTACCTTCAAGGTTTTCACTTTGTTGGCACTTTAATCTTATTTAATTCTATATATTTAACTAAAAGAATAATTTTCTTTTTTTGTTTACTAGTGAAATTAATATCACAATCAACTAGTTTCTTTTTTAACTCGATCACAACAGTCAACATAAAAGTAACAAAAATTGCAGCAACAAAATTATTAAAAAATATAATAAATACAATAGTTGTCTTTTTTTAAAAATCGATTGACTTAGTGTGGAAGCAACTTTAAAATCACTATTACAAATATACAATAAAAATATGTGATCAGCTTCAAATCTTTACAATATATATATATATATTACGCAAATATATTATATAATAAAAGCACGTATAATATAATTTGTTAAAATTTATATATATAAAATTAAGATTCAGAAATATATATACATATATATAAATTTACATTTGATACTAATTTCAAAGAGGCTCAATTATTTCAAATTGAATTAATGCTTCACTTGATAAAAAATAGTCAACAATCTAAACCAACTAGACTCAATTCTATTGGCATATGCGACACGTGTCGTTGCACTGAATAATTTACTTTTTTTACAATAATTAACAATCAAACTAATTCAGTTATGTTACGACCCTAAAAATGGAACAACTTGTATGCAAGGAAAAAAAATTCTTTTTCTATGTTACAAATATTGTTATGTATTTGGCATATTGCAATTAAATTTAGTGTTTTATTTGCTGATATAAAACCTTTTACTTTTCTCAGCAAATATTGATAACTATTTTGATCATCACAAAGTCTTCGTAGCTATTTATTGTAGTTTTTTTTTATTTATTAGTAGATGTTCAACAATTTTTCTCGTACAATCAGAAAAAAGATCATGAAAATTGTATATGTTTAAATAATTAATTTTTAAAAAACTTGTTAAAATAAACAATATAATACAAAAAATTTACTGAATAAAAATATTATTAAGCTTTAAAATCAGTAAATGTATTTGTAATAAAATAAGATTGTTTTCTGAATACACGAACAAAAATGATGAACTTTTTCTTTTTGCTGTAAAAATGATATCTTGTCGAGACACAAGAGTTGTGCAAAATGCATCGCAGTCAAATATTACTAGATTCAATATATTATACATAGTGTTATTCTTCAAGTTGAATTATTTTGAGTTTATCCGATCCAATGTAACCATCAGCTGGGCTGAGGTGGTGTGAGTTTTACTAGAAGCCAGGTGTAAAGTTTGTGTTTTTTTTTATCTGTGAGCTCGTATTGAAGATTACTAAGACCGTCAGTGGCAAATCTCCTTTTTCCAGATTTCAAATACTCTTACCTAAAAGCAATTTATTTTATCTATGTGACTTATTTTCATTTAAATTATTATCAAATTATTATTTAAATAAAGTACCTTTTCGGATTTGCTTTCTCTTTTTTGTGAGTTAACATTTTATAACGAGCAATATTAGCTGGATAACGTGATATATGAAGTCCGTGTGCCTTAATGCGGTTAGCCATGTCATCGTCCTCGCCACCCCAGCCCCAAAAGGCATTACTAAATCCATTTACAAGGCGATAATGCTCTTTCGTTAACGCAGACACTCCGCCAAATAAGTCTGCATAAGGCAACCTAAACACGAACAGAAAAAAAGTATTATCTTGACCACATACATTTTGTTATTAATCTATCTGCTATAAAATTTCAATTTTTCATTTATCTCGACGGATTTATTGCGGCTATTACAAATGTAGGTTTATTACCGATATTTAAACTTGTCAACAGCCACAGACATGTGTCTCGGCTGTTCAGGACATGTGTACAGATTTTTGTCATTTTCTGGCAAAAGGTCCACGTCATGGAATATAAAACAATCGAAGTCTCTTTCCTTCAAAGCTTCGACGAAACCGACGTTCATCAGCATAGCTCGATTGAATTGGGTGTCGCCTGAAAAAATGTTTAATTTTAAAATAAAAATCCTTTTTGATCTAGCAATTTTATTTTATAGAAAGTTTTATTTCGTGAAAGTTTTATTTTATCACAAGTTTTGATCTAATAACATTTTATTTTAGAACAGAAATGTTTCGATGGTAACAAAATTACAGAGTGTCTGTTCTTTTTAAATTCCAACAGCACATTTGTGCGGAGCTTGCAATAAATTTTGCTTGAAATGAAAAAAAAGGAATGAAGAATTGATTTGTACCTTCTTGCTCGATGACGAAAATTTGATATTCTATTTTTTGTCTAAGTAAAATGGGGTGCAAATTGTACAAAAGTATTTGCAAATGTTGCAGTCGATCCCGAAACGGGATAATTATAGCGACATGATATCTTGGTATGCATTCGCTCGGCGAGCCTATACCACCTTGTTTCACGTCCGCAAATGCCTTCTCCATGACTGACATTTCTGGCGGTGACAGCTCTACTTTAAGAGGCCCCACTGAAAAACAAATGTGCACATTTTTTTCACTCAGCAGCAAAATTCATTTACTCTTATTTGTAAATAAGTACTTGAACTTTTTTGTAAAAATGTTTTAAATGTATTTATTTATTATTATTTTTTTACCCAATTTAGAAGAATGAAGGCATTTTGGCATCACTGAACTATCTGTAGTATTATAGGAAGCATTCCGAGCTACAGATGATGCAGATTTATTGGGAAAAACCACTGTTGGCATTAAGTCTGGTTTGGAAGAACTGTTGAACGACTGAGAAAAAGCCACTGATGCAGACGTCGAAGTAACGTTTGTGCTATTAGCCAAGTAATTCGGCGTTATTGGGCCGTATATTATTAATCCACGTGGATGATACGTGTGATCGAGGAATCTGTAAATAATACATTTAAAATAGTAAATAAAAAAGAATTTACTATTAAGGATAATCTGTACTTTACTTAGTTATTATTATGATATTAATATGATTAAGTGGAAATTCAATTTTAATGATAATTTCGTGTGAGATATTCCCTCAAGAGATTGATTCATTATTGATAATAATGTTATCTCAGTATTATATAAATATTTGACTGAAATAACACTGAATTCATAGCCGATTATCCCTTCAAGGTAGTTCATTTCAATATTGAAACGTCAATATTATTTCAATATTAGTACAGTATTAAAATAAAATTCTACTTAAATGTGGGTACATGTAATTGATTGTGAGTAATTTGAATATCTTGTCAATATTAAAATAATATTATTTCTTCAAAAAATGAAAATTCATTTTTAATAAAAAAATTTTTTTTCTTGTACAAAATAAGAATTGTGACTGAATATTGAAATAATATTGTTCCAAAAAAAGAAAAGAAGATATGAAATGAAGATTGTGAGTACGAATGAAAATTTAAAACTTTTTCAAGTTTTCTTTAAAAAACGAAATTTGTCATTAGATTTCGTCTTATAACGTTATTTATATCAAATTCAAGTAAAAGTTAGTAAGAAATAAGAATATTTTGAATAAATATGTTTATTGAAAATGATGCAAAGAAGATTTTTATGACGAAATTTAATAAAATATTTCATTTTTGACTGAAAACTTAGACAAATCCTAAGTTTTTCCTTGGAATCACAATCCTTATTTTATATCCCCTTCTCAGAGTTATTTCACAAAAATTTGAAAAAATTCCTACGAATAGAATTAAGTGTCAGCTTCAAATGCACAAAGAGATTTTTAAAAAAATTCTTTTTTGACTATTCCAAAAAATGTGGTGTCAACAAATTGATCACACTGTTGAAATTACCTCTAAAAATGAATTTTCACTTTTTCATGCAATAGATACATGCGATAGAATTATCGAAATGAATTGAAATTTTGCATGTGTATTCAGCTTGTTGAGACAATTAAAATGAGATATCACAACCCCTCAAGGGGAAAGGGGCAACTCCCCATTGACTCAAAATTAAAATGTTCAAAAAAGCCAACGCTTGTTTGTTTATTGTTTTGTTTCTATATGCTGTCAAAATTTTAAGTTATCTTGAAAATTGTCGGAGTTAAATTTTTTTTTATAAAATACACATTTTTAAACATTTTCATAATTATCTTAATATGTATACAAAAAAGGTTTCAAATGCTACTTAGCATCATAAAACCTACTTAAATAGTGTTTAAAAACATATATGCACAATAAATAATAGAAGTCATTATTTGTTAATTTAGTTTGTTTACTATTTTTACCAGTCTATACTTTAAAAATTTCCAGTTATTCCGATAATTCTATTGCACACTTATTTTTTCACCGTGCTGTCCCCTTGATATGTTCATATTGCTGAGAAGTACAGTACAGACTATCCTTGAATAAAAAATGTAACTGTAAATCATAAACTTTTAATAAGTTATACATAATTTATAGTTTGCATTCATAAAAATCATGACAAATGAATGAATTTCTTGAAATATTTTCCAAGTAAATATTTAATAGTAATTTTTAAATGTACTATTTTTGTTTACATTTAAATAATTAAGTTAAATTTACAATTATTAAATTTACTATTACAATTACACATATCAAAAAGAACTTTAAATTTCATTAACAAAATAATCTCTGGAATAATTTTAACGCATTTGTTTCGCATTATGTGTATATTTCCATGATTACATAAAGAATAAGTTATTGTGATTGAATTTCCGCAAATAATTTCATACTGTGTGTACGTAATAAACGATATAATAATTTTACATTATTTTGCTGCACAAAATTAGTAAAATTAATATCTTTTGAATAATGAAAATTATCGATTACTTCGATTATTATTTTATATGTTCAATACAATTGAAATGTAAAATTAATGATCGTATTGAATGCAAAATTGACTGAACTGCAGTATGTCATGAATACAAAAGTTACCTCGACGTTTTAACTGCAAAAATAGTTTCAATTGCACGTCGGTCAAAAACACTGCTAATAAGGTATTGAAGACCTATGAGCATGAATACTATGAAGATTAAGATTTTGTAGAGGTGGGCTCGATGCCACAGTGCCCTGACTGCGGCGAAAATCATTGCATTTACGAGACACCATAACTGTTACTTTTAACATTGAATAATAATTATCCTTATTTATCGCTAATGTTTGCACTCTTTTCTGTTACTTCTGCATTAGTTTCAGTTAAAATTTGTGCTGCCTTCTTTAGGAACATAGCAAGCCTTTAGTTTGAGGTATTTATCTGAAAACAAAAATTGTTTATTTGATACAAAAGTTTCATAAAAGTTTCTTATTGTACAAATAATTTTAACTTAAGTTTATTCGATACAAATTTTTATAAATGACTCAATTTAAAAACTTTGATAAACAGGATGAGTAATGTTTCGAAAAATATTGCACTTATAAAACTAATTTCCGATACATTTTGAGTGTTAAAAGCTGCTTTTCAGCGTTAATTGATAATCATGAAATGTGTGTGCGCGTTTTACGATTATCGCTGTTGAAATATCAGATTAATTTCAACGGCCAAAGCTTTTATGTATGATAAAAATGTATGTTGAACTTTATAATTTAAAAAAGAAAAAAACAAAAGTTTTTCCCTGCTGAAAAGTTATTTTTTTTATTTTACGTTGTTTGACTGACAACGTCAACTAAGTTTATAATTAATGCGGTTGAAGGTGTTCAGTTTTTTGTCTGCGAACTCTCGTACAGTTATCAGATCAATTTCTAGTTGGTATATGTATTTCTAATCAGGACCTTGGCTATATCAGGAAGTCTAATTAGTTATTCAGAGTAATTCAGCTATGTATATCAGTTGTAGTCCAAATTCTGACTATAGTTGTTAACTTAATTTATACTCTCGAAAAAGTTCATTCATAGATATATTCCAAAGTTCATTTTTGATTTGAATAATGTTATCGTATAATTAGGTAATAAAAAATTAGAATTAATAGATGTAAATTATATTTAATCAGCAAGTTATATTTATTTTTAAATTAAAAGTTTTATAATGATAAAAAGATAGCTCAAAATGGTCAGTGTTACATATATTTTAGACCTACAGAAGACTTTGAACTTGTTCTCGATCAATGGCTAGTTACATTATTACGGGTTCATGGTCATAAAAAAGAGGATCTTAAGTTAAAAAATTGAAAAACAATTTCAACAAAAACTATTTTTTCTCTACTCTAAATTCTTAACTTTCCCAAAAGTTATTTTATCTTATTTCTTTAATACATTTCAAATGGTAGTGTGAAAAATTTTATTTTCATAATTTTATCTTGATAGCAGAAATAAAGTGTCATTTCATCTGCATGTAAAATTAATTTCGAGTATACGAACAAAAGTTTGTAACATTTATAATTAAATATGAGTCGTTGGTATTTTTTGAGTAAAACATTTCTAAAATATAAGTGGCAAGTTGATTACATTATACTCTGTATTATATTATTTTACAGCCCACATTCAGTTATGTACGATATGATCAGAATGTAAATAGCTTTATGCAGAATTTGTTGGAAACAAATCCTTTCCCACAAAAAAAGTTGCTAGATGAAATTGTATTTACCTAAATTTTGCATATGAAAATTTGCATTTTGATCGCTGATGTATACAAATGTATTATAAAGTTATTAAAAACAATATATAAAAAAATTTACGCGCACAAAAAAACTTTCTATAACCATTTTGTATATTTTTGGTTGTTTTCGGAATGAATAGTGAGAGATTTTTTTATTACTTGACGTGTACAAAAGAGGAAACGTATTGCAAATAAAAAACAAAAAAAAACATGATTATAATCATTATACTTGTATTTTGCAACTTTTTTGCCTCGATTTTTTTTTGTTATTAAAATGGTATTAGTTGTTTTATTCATAGATTTTTAGTGATTATTTTGCAACAATGAGAATATTTAAATTTTAGTTAAAGTTTAATTTTTGTATTAGTACGACAGAAAAAAATAAAAGTACAGAAAAAAAGACTTTCAAAGTAGAACAGTTGAAATAAAAGTACACAAAGAAAATTAGCACTTAAGCGTGCTTGTTGAACATTTATTGTTAATGCAAATATTAATGCAGGAGCGTTTTTTTATGAGTTTTATAAATTAAAAAGACAATATTTCAATTAATAGCACAATTAAATAAACAAATTAAAATAAGTAAGAAAATTAAAGATAAAAGTACAATTAAAAAACAAAATAAATGTAGTATGCCTATAACTAAATATTTTTATTTTAAAAATGAAAAGTTATTGGATTCAAAAGCCCGCAGTGTGAATAGAAATGCTTACAGTTAATCCAATATACAAGATACAATAAGCAGTAATGAAAAATCAATATTTTTCTCTTGCAAATATGAATATCAATAAAAAAAAAAAGAAATCGTAAACGGTGGAAGCTTTTCCACTGATTATTTCATTTTAATAAACAGAGTCTTTCAACTTTAATAAACTTATTTTGGCATCTGACAGCAGTTTAATTTGCAAAAATCAAATCAAACTGTGTTAAGAACATCTCTTCCGTATATAAAATAAATTCTTAACATATCTGTAATAATCTGCAATTTAACATTGATATGTGAAAATACAAAAGTTGAGTTGAAACATTTTTTATTTTTCAATTAAGTAATAATATTTCAAAAAAATGATTAGTTATAAGAATGGAAACCGTCATAAATATTAAATCGTTTTTTATTATTCTACAAGATCAGTGTTTCTTATATGTTAATTGTCCATGAGACTTGATGTTCTACTTGTTAAACGTCTGTTGTGTTAAATATCCGCTATGATAATTGATCCACTATTTATTACGAAGTTGTATTTCCGTGAATCAGAATTTGCAATCATGCTTATGTGTATAATTACAGTTCGTTTTATATAAAATGAAAAGTTAAATGCAATTGTCTAATTAATTAAAATGACATTTAATTTGGAAGACATATTATATTGCTGACTTTTGATATGATAAATTAGTATCTGTACAGACATTAAACAGACATGACATTTAATATACGATGTGACTCTTTTTTTTTAATTTTTAATAATAGTTGATGAATGATGAAACAACTATATTTAACTGAAAATTAATTATACAAAGAAAACATTTTATTAAAATTAAAATATCAGCTTGAATCATTTACGAAATGTCTTTTTAATCATTTTTAATCAGTGATATACAAATTAAATTTGTTAGTAAAAAATTATTATACACTTTATAATTATACATTTTATTTATAAGTAATTATGAAAATAAGTAAATATATATAGAAGTAATTATATGAATTGTTTTTTATCAGGGTCAGCGGCCACTTTTTGTAATCTAAAATTTAATGTATTTTTCATAAATACAACAATAATGACTAAAACAACGATAAATATAAAATATTGTATTGAACAATTAATTATTTTTAAAAATACATCGTTTCTTTCCAGCTACGGAATTAAATTGTATAAATTGTCGATTTTCATTCGGGGCGTTTTTGATAAAAGATATACAAACGTCATAAATTAATAACAATTTATTTTATTAAACACGATTAATGTCATAAATTGTTTAAATTATGATTTCACTTATAAATTCATAATTTCTAAATAATTCCAACTATCTATATAATAATTATCTCTTTCTTAATTTGATGTATGAAGTCTGCTGTAAAATAATTATCTCTTAGAAAAATAAAATCTTTCAAAATATATTTACCAACCAAAATTCGTATGAAAACTTCAGCTGAATAGCCAAATTAAATATTAAACAAAATTTGTCGTCAGCTTTTAATTTCAAAAACACTTTGCAAGCCATTAAAAAAGTATATTATCCACGTTCTCTGGCATCAAAAAACGCGGCTGAAAATTTTTGCTCGCAAAACGAAAGGCTAGAGCAACCGGTTTTACAAAAGATCGGACTTGAATGTCAGCTGAATAAAGGCTCCGGCTGGCTACTTTCTATATCCCTTCCGCATCGCGCAATTTATATCAAAATGTTATCACTTTGTGTCACAGTGACATCGCGGTTCATCGCAATAATTTGGCAATTAACCACCCGCGATAACTTAATTAATTTATTTTTTCTTCCAATCTTTAAACGTTATCTCTTTCTTTTTCTTAAACTCGTTTAGTTTTGCTGATCACATACCGGTCGTTGAGAAAATTGTATTTCTCACTGTGTGTCCCCGAGTCTCTGAAGTCCCGAGAATAACTAGCGTTTGACAGCAGGCCGAGAAGGCGAACAGCACTCTCTCGAGTGTCTATCCCGCATTTCGTTTTTCCACCGCCTAGTGCGCACACGCGCACGATTGAACGGGCTTTGAAAGAACAGTGCCAGAGAAGGACGGAGCCAGGCAAAAAACAAAGCAAGCGAGAGAAAAACGGAGGAGGGGGAGGGCGAGGGCAGGGGGAAGATGAGCGTGTTTGCGTGTGCATCACAATGTCCGTGAGTACATCGCAGATCAACTAGATTTGAATTAAACGTAACCAAGCTCTGCCGAGATTAGAACTCAATTGGCAATGCCAAGTATCCAGTGGCCCTGGTACTCGTGTCCGATTCTAAAGCACGTTTCCACGGGTCAAGTGAATGCTGAGTGGGATTCTTCCTTTTTTGTCATAAGACAGTCATTTTTGTATCGACGCTTACGATAAAAAAGACTTGAGATTGACAAATTTAAAGAATATTCTTTCAGAGTACAGATAAAATTGTTTTGGAGTAAAGCGGAATAATTTTTGAGTAAAATCGACTTTTTTTAATACAATTAATGTTGCTTAGAGAAAAACTAATTGCTTTTTTGTGTAAAGTTAAATTTTTGGATGTGAATCTAATAATTGTAAAGCAGATAAGCAAATAAGAGTAAAGCAGATTTTTTTGGAGAAAAGTTGAATATTTTTAGTTTAAAGATGACTTTTTTGAAATAAAGCTAGACTCTTAAGAATAAAGTTAACATGTTTTAGTGTAAAATATTTTTGGGTTAAAGTTATAATTGTATGGAGTAAAGGTAATTTTTTTTGAGTAAAGTTAAATTTTATTTGTGTAAAGTTGAATTTTTTCAAATAAATAAATTTTTTGGAGTAAATTTGATTTTTTAGTATTAAAATCGTTTTTTTAAAGTAGAATATTCTTTTCAAGTATTTAAGAGAATAAACTAAATTTTCAGTATTATTTGGTAAGGGGTCATTCAAAAAGTACGTACATTAAAATGGAGAAATTTTGACCCCCCCCCCCCTTCCGTACACTATTTTCCAAAAGCTTTTGCATTAAGTATACAAAAATGTCTTAACCCCCCCCCCCCACACGTGT
>JABFPM010004752.1:0-12183 GCA_022817325.1 Idris sp. 1 HC-2018 | reverse complement strand
ATTACTTAGCGTAAAATTCCGACAGGAAGTGATGAGAAACGAATCAAATGTAAAATTCATGGAAAATAACGCGATTTCATGAACTGATTTTGTTTTTCAATTGATTTACAACTATTCATATTATAAAATGTACAGTGATGACTTTATTAAAAAATGTAATGAATAAAAATTTAATTAACGTTTGCTTATTTTATAAATGTACATTATTTATTTTTGCTTTATTCTTTACTTTAGAATATTTTACATTTTTAACTTTAAATTATTTTTTATCTTAAATAGATAATTCTTTTATTTTACATAATATTTTTATTCAATTAATTTAGTACTTATCTTTGGCCAAGTGGTTATACAATTTTTTAAAAATAATTAGTATTATTTTTTGACAGTACAAACATTTTGTTTTAACTTAAATAGAAAATTTTATATAAATAATAAATTTATTTATTTCATTGTATACATTTTTATTTAAATAAAATGAAATTTACGATTATACAAACGAGCGGGAAATTAATCCAACAAGCAGGAAAAAAAATTGCAACTTGATCATCGGAGAATTGACTATTAGAAAACAGCAATAAGAAGATTCGAAAAGGCATCGTGCCCTTTCAAATCTTCAACTATTATATATGTTGTTTGTCGTGTATATCGTTCGATATTTCGGACAAATGTTACGGTTGCTCAAGATGCCTTTACATAATCAAATAATGCTTTTTAAATTATTTATTCACTTTCAAACTAATTAACGTGAATAGAATAAATTATCCTCATTATTATTCTAATACATTTTTGTCTCATTCCTTTTTTTTTACAAAGACACGTTGCCAAGTAAAAGTATGTTATTCACTATGAAAAAAATTTGACACAATTTTCGACCTCGTTGGAAATAATTTTTCGAAAAATCATCTCATTGAAATGAAAAGTGAAGAAAGTTGCAATCTTCATGATGATTTCAACATCATTACATAAGAATCGAACAAAAATATTTTCAAAATTAAATCTGCTTGTGAAAAAACTTAGGCAATTAAGATGATTGGTCGCTTTAATTTAATTAAATACAAAATTTAATTGAATATAAATTTATTTTTTCGGTATCTCCGGATAAAAAGTCTGCTGAAGAAGTGTTCCAATTCACAGAGTGTACCACTAGTTTTGTAATTGTAAAAGGAGTTGATCCCGAGGTACGCTTTTTCTGCGACACACCAGAAATGTCTGGCTGAGACGTCCAGACTTTTATGAGCTCGCAGCGCATCTGAAGTAGAATAGAAATAACTGGTGTATCGGACACCAGTCAACCAGCGAATCCCCTGGTACAGTTAGATTAAACTCGACCGGGTCGCTCGAGCGGACCGACCTGTTCTCCTCGTTCACCGCAGACTCTTGGCAACGGCGCTCCTTCCGTTCGGCCAATTCTGATACACTGTCCTCGAAATCGCAAACTGCCTCGTAATTTCAGGACATCCTGCAACTGGACTCCAGTTTGCAATATTTTTGCCGCTGTCCGCGGCGCATTATAAATGGCACATTTCATTTCACGACACTTCACGTCTACCGTGACCAGAAATTCTTTATGATTGAGCTTTGGAGATATTTAATTAATTTTACAGCTTCACACTTTCTAACTTGTGACAAATCATTCTCAACTAGGTTTTTATCAAATGAACTCAATTTGGTTTGATTTCATTTTTTAGCGAAAGTAATTTTTTTTTTTTTTTATTATTATTTTTTTTTTAAGTAGTTTGATGTTTGAAAACATTTTTTAGAATTGTATTTTACAAATAAAAATGCAACATGTTTTTTAGACATTTAAATTTTGAGACGACAGGGGCAACGCCACGTGAGAAAATTTTAATAATTTTATAATGATTTTGATTTTTAATAACAATAAACTAAATATACTAAAAAAAAATGTAAGTTATCAAAATTTGTGATTATTTGTTCAAAATTTATTTTTGTCCAGTGTACTTTCGAAAAAAAACCAATTCTTTTAAACAGAAAATTCACAAAAAGATCCCAGCTATTATTTTCATTGAAATCTTATTTGTGAAACTGATTGAATTTCACTTATCCCAAGACTTTTTTCTGGAAATAAATTATTCTAAAAAAATAATAAATTAAGTAGTAAAAACGAAAAGTGTCATATTACAACCTTTCCCCTTGTTACCTAACTATCAACTTGTGAAAACGCTATATAAATTTATACCACCATCTTCAGCAATAAATATCTATAAATAATACAAAATAAAAATAATAAAATTGCGGAGAAATCCTACAAATTACCCATGTACATAAAAAAACAATAGCAAAGTTCCATCGTTTCGTAAGACACTACATTTCTTTGCTTTTCATCTGCCAGATTGTGCAACACTCGATACACTCGAAAGTTAAAAAAGTGCATCACCCAGCCTGGTCACGATATCAGCATCAATTTCAACTTCTCATAAAGCCTCTGCAATTGCAATCGGTATTTGTGACACGTATTGTTTTCGTGGCTGTGCCAAATTCACATCGCCACGTATCTTAGGCAGTAATATTCTTTGCTGTGAATTTGCCGGTTTTACGATTGCATTCTTGCTCTAAATTATGAGGACAAACGTAATTACACCCAATTCAGTCTGTCATAAATTAAGTTGCAATTGAAACGATTGACCTCAGTGAGCAATGTTCCAGTTTTTCCATAGCCGATTTTGCAACACGTGAAGGTTCTGCGAACATTCGCAGTTTGACCCTGACTTAAACCTTGCTTCCACCAAAATTACCCAACAATTCCGGGTAACATTTTTGCGAACTGATTTTTTCAACAATTATTAAAGTTTGAAGTTTAGTCCGGTGGAATTTCGTAAATCAACTTCTATTTTAGTGTTTTAGAAATATGTATTAATACAAATAAGATACTTGTAAAATGTACTAAAAGAATGTTTAAAAGTTTTATTCACTTTTTAATGGTTATTGCAACAATTACTAACTGTTTATGTAACTGTATGTACTTTTTAACTAGTGTCGTTACTTGAAAGTATTTTGTTCGAAAAAACATTAATTGGTAGAGACAATGAAGTTTCATGCATTTTTTTGCAAGAAAAATAATTTCAAAGTATTGAAAAGAAATGAAAAATTAACTTTTATTTCAAAATGTTTGATACAATTCTTACATTTGTATTATTTGAGAATTATTTTTGTTTAAATGTGGCTTTTTTAAAAAAAAACCCTTTTTTATTATACTATTTTCCTTTTATTTTTATTTATTCAAATTAAAATAATTCTGTGTACAATATCATTTAAAAAGAGTTACATTAATTTCAAAAATAATAATAATAATTCTTAGAAAAATAAATTCAATAAAATGTGAATATCATTTGTTACAAAAATTACAATATTTATACCAATTAAAATTAGTATAAAAGAGAAGTAGCGACATTACACATTCAATTGAAGAACAAGAAATTTTATCAGAACATCCTTATCTAAAATTAAATGATGATAATATTGAAAACAAAATAAAGAGAGACAAAAATTTTAATTGAATATAGATATAACTAAAACTATAACAATTTGTAAAAATGTATGTGTAGAAGATCAAGAAGAGGATTGTTATTTAAAATTTGTTAAAAATTTATCACTGTTTATTTTATCACGTTAGAACCATGAAAATTTTGATAAATTAGATATAAATTCAGAAATAAAAGAAGATTTAAAATTAGCTGAATTTACAAATAGTAAAAAAGAAAGAAAATATTACGAACAAGGTTTTTAGTTTAAAAACATAATGTTAATTTTTGTAAAGGCATTTAATTGCTGAAGTAGATAAATGGTCAAAATTTGATAACAACTTAAACAAGAAATCTTGTTTTGAAAAACAAAAATTCTATATCAATTCGTTTTTATCATGTATACAGGTTTATTAAAAATGTTTGTAATAAGAGTATGATGAGGTACTAAGAGTAATTTAATTGAGTAATTACAAGGTCATGAAAGGATGTATCCAGATAATTATGGAATGTACCCTAGACAGCTAAGATTAATATGTATAGATATAACCTTGAGCAACCCTAATAGGGCGGTCATTAAATTTCTATATCGCATGAATATTTTTTCTGCAGATTTTCCCTTTGCAATTTGCCATTCAACATATTTCATTATCGTTTCGAAAATATCACCAGAGTCGAGGTCACAATTTTATTCCGCACACGGCGTTTTACATAATTTTGTACTTGGGAATAATGAATGATCGACAAGTTAGAAAGTGCGAGAATAATCATTGCCGCACCGCTGTATTATTATATTGCAAGTGCCATCGCGATACTATTGATGTTTCAGGAAAAACGCGCGACGGCTATAATCATGCATAACACATGTATGTCTGTCGTTAATTTAATTTCATGATCAACGTCGCTTAAGGTCGCTCTTTCTCCCATGGCCAAAATGAAGAAAAGTTTTAAATCGTCTGTAAATCACAGTCCTTGGCATTTTGCCAAAGAAACTTTCCAACTATTTTTGGATTTAGAATTTTGAGTTTCATTTTATGAGAGAAACTTTTCCAATACAAAATTATATATTCTTAAATAATTTTTGATGGAATTATGCTCATAAAACCAAATTTTAAATAGAATTTACAGGAATTTCAGTTAAAATTACAGAAATGTTGGCTCTTTTGACAGAAAATGAATTTGAAAATGGAACGTCAATTCATTTTACTGGAATTCCTGTAAAATTTACTAAAATGCTTGCATAATAAAAATTTTTGCAGGAATGTCTAAAATAATTACCGAAAATTCTCCAATAAATATAACAGATTTTAATAAAGTTCCAGTTAATTTTACCAGAAAGTCTGTAAAATATACCGGGAATTCCAATTATAATTAACAAAATTTCAGTGAAAACTGTTGGAATTTCATTGTATATTCTCTTCTGACTTTTTTAATCACATTTTGTTTTGTAAGAATTACAAAATCTCTCTTTTTCCTAATTTAGCTACAGATAAATTGACAAAAACACTTCTGACCTGCCACAACATTTTAAATAATTATATAACACATTTTATGTTATTTATACAAGAACTAGATCAGTATCACCTACTTCAATTTGTGACTAAAACGAAATATTATATAGTCAGATGATTATTTCGAAACGGAAAATAAGTAATTGAGTCCATTTAAGGGGAGATCAAAGAACGAACACAAAATGTCGCAATCAATAAATTAGTGTGTGCCAAAACAAAAACTAATCTAAATAGGAATTCAGCAGGACAATGACGTGGCGTTCGGCAATTATGTCACTTTGCATTTCAATCGAATTTATAAATATTTATGTATGTGCGCTGCCTACGTGTTTCCAACACAAATTGCACAGTACGGTGCTGCTGTGTGTGTACAGATTTACGCAAATGGCGAACACACACAGAGGAACGCAGTTACAGTTATACACCGATGCCGACAATGACGAGCGCACGTTCAAACGCAATAATCTTGTATTCAAAAATGAAAGACGTACGTGTACCGTTGCTAGTTGCACACACTCTATCGCTTATATCGATACACATAGATGTGAGAAATGTGCCGACTTCATTACGACTTGATCGCGGCATGACGAAATATGTGAAAATATGTGAAAACACATATTAACAAGCAACAATTTCAGTGCGTGGAGGAGAAGATTTGCAATTACGCGAAACTTCATCTGCAAGATTGATTCCATACGGCTAATGGCGATTAAGGGGTTAATCTAAGACATTTTTGTTCTTCATCAACGATCATTTAATTTTCAATTACCCATCATTTTCAGAAAAAATTACTCTGAAAGAGAATTTTTCATATATAATTTTGGTTAATAAAATTACAAAATTTTGGTTTTCGGTTTATTTTTTAGGTTAACATTGTTTAAAAGGAGTTAAACACACTTTGAAAATATCTTTGTAATTACTCCGAATTTTCATTATTTTTTCACTTGAAATTGTAAAAGTAATCCGTTTTAAACTGATTAATGATAAAAAATGTTCGATAAGAAAATGATCTGATTCTCACGGTTTCCGAAAGAAAAGTTGATTATATTTTTGCAATTTGCAGTAAACATTTATGCGAACTATATAAATTATCATACACTTGCATGTTTGTTTTCATTTTTATTTTGCGCGATTCTTATGATCTTCGGACACTTTTTTAACGGCACAGAAACTTTCTCTCCGATCGAGCCCATTGAAACGAAGGAAACTACTGTCTGTTGCCTACAAAATAACAAAAACGTCCCACTTATCTCCGGCCATTTAGGGAACACAAGGCGCCACGCTGGGTTCATATTATTTTATCTTCGACGTTCCTGTTCAACGAGCAAACACGTTCAATTAGTTTTGTTTAATTGATTATAAACATCCAAATAAAAGAACATAAAATTTTACCTAACTAGGAATAAAAATGATTTATAATATGTAAAATTAATAACTATTTCGAATAAAAAAACAGTTTTTACATCAATTATTTTGTCTTTAAACGAATGCATGGCTCATTTAATCTGCGTTCATAAAAAGCGTAAAACCGACAAGAAACCTCACGCAGAAACGTTGGCAAAAAGAGGCTGTCAGCTCCTTTTCTTATCGGCAATTATTAAACGAGAAAGTAATTTATTGACGAGGGGAAAAAAGTCCTTCCGAAACTCTTGAAACGTCCTTGAAATTTCGGTCTTGAATACATAGACAGAGATAAATCAATCGGAATGCGGAATCGATTGACCGCATTAATATTCTTGCGTGCTTACAAACTAATGGGCCTAATACGGCGTATCAGACGTGTGATTTGCAGTACGACAGAAAGTCGTCGAAATCATTCATTATGCTCGCTACTCATTCATTAATCTAATTGAAACTATAGACAAACGATAATGTGAGGATGATATAATAACTTGAATATCACTTTTGCCTGCCATTTAATTTGTCAAATATCGTTATTTGCAAAATTCTTTCGGTTTATAGTGCAAAAGAAACTAACATTACATGAAACAGAAAACTTTTGTAGGCCAGAAAAGTAACTAGGCTTGTGGGTCATAGTGAAAAATAGATAAATTATAAGGTAAAATATGCATCTCTTGGGACAACTTGTGATAAGAATTTTTTTTGTACAGGTGCTCTGCAGGTGAGTTGTCTAAAATTAGATAAAAGATCTGTGTAAGAGTTTGAGTTGTATGTATAAGTGAGGTTTTTAATGTTCTATTTATGAGTTGAGAAGCAACAAATAATAATTTTTGAAATGGATATATGAGAAAGCCGTAAATTCAATTTACATATCGTCGAAAATAACGGTCTGGGAAAGATTTTTCAGACATTATCGATTATTCAACGTAAAGTATACTGATTGATGCTTTAAATTATGTAGGTGTTAACGGAAGTATTTGCAATTATGAAATTTAATATTTTCTTTTCATTTAAATTTATTAATATTCACTTGGGAAATTGTGACTTTTTTTTCGTATGGAGTAATAAAATACATTGTAATTATATATTGTAAAAGATTGTTTTGTAATAATTTGTGTTTATATATGTGAGTCATTTTATAAAATTGTAATTTGAGTTATAATGTAATTAAAATTTGTATTAAACACTCTGCAGACAAAGTGCATGACTTTGAATATATAAGTGTTATTGTTAATGACTGCGCCGTCTTGAGTTGCTAATAAAGCTAACAGTACATTTTTACCAATGATTACGTTTTCATTATTTCTATTTTTACCATTCTATGAAAGTTTCTAACATAAACATGACAAAGTTGAAACAATAGTCAAAATTAAATTAAGCAGTTAGAACTACAGTTTTAGAAATATTTAAGGAAAAAAAACAGAGTTATTAAATTTGTTAAGTTTAGTTCTTAATTTTATATGAGATTTATTAAAAGAAAAAATAATGAAAAGTGCGAAAAATTTGTGAAATTGAATAGTTCCAATAGTAAACTTATTAAAACATAAACTGTAGGAAAATTTTTGAAAATCTGATATCTTTTTTCAAGTCATTGGTGAGTATAACCTATATTTAAGGTTATGTTCATTACAAGTTAAAGAACATGAAGTTTTTGATAAAAAAAAAAAAAAAATAAAAAACTATTTTTAATATAAAACAACAAATTTTGAAAACTTGTTTTTAAATTTTATAAATTTTTGTTCATTTTAAAAGTAATAAAATAAAAATTAGCAAATATAGCAAAAAAGGTATTAAAATATTAAACTTTTTTTACAAATCAAATGTAACTATTTTAAATAATTGTTGTCAAAGAAAAAAAAATGCAAAAACTAACTTTAGGCTTAGAATAAAAAAGTCTGAATTCTAATTTTTTGTTTTCTGTCAAGAATTATTATAATCATGTTAAAATCGCAACCTTCAATCTCGATTACACAAGCGAACTATACTTTTCACATTATCAGTGTAAGCAGCTTGAGTTTGACTTGTAAATTATGTCAAATTATATCCTGCGTGTGATGAGTAAAAACTGACAATATTAATCATTAAGTAGCGGTCAAGTGTAACCAACTGACGCACACACATTAAGTCAAATGAAGAACTAACATCAAATTTATAATCCACGACAAAACATTTTAATTTCATTAAAACCGTCTGCAATATAATTATTATATTACACTGCAAGAATTATAATCTCTACCCATTAAGGATAATTTCTTAAAATTCTACATTTAATAAAAAAAAAAGTTATTTATCAACAAGATAATTGCTCTGTACAAAATAAAAAAAGATCGCAAACAAAAAATGTGTAAAACCACCTGTAATCCTCTATAAAATGTTTTCAGACTTACATCATTGACGAGCAATTAAAGAGCACTTACTGAGAGGAAAATATTTTAAATGTGTGGACATCCAGTAGTAACCAATTAATCTACATACCAGGTCGTTAAAATAAAGATGTTATCGAAAAGTGTGCGGATTACGTCTGCAGAATTTTGCTTTTATCCTAAATCCCCGTTACTGATCTTATATATATATATATAATTGATACATCCGATTCAAGAAATCAAACCATAACAAGGTCACGCCAGCTATAAATACCTTGAAATCACGATACTTTGTTGCCATTACGAATTTTTATTACACGAATATGTGGCTTTAAGAACAACGAAAACTCATTTTCAACTTTTGGTCATGTGTAATTTTATATTAATTTAATTAAGAGCATAAAATTGTCGAGTTAACTGGATTTTTTAAAAGATTTTTTTTGACACAGAAAATATAAAAAAACGGAAATATCAAATAGAGAAGTAATGAAAAAAAGAATCGCACAATGAAATCGCATAAATTCACCGTTAAAAAGTCAGACTGAATACAATCTGAAAGCAATCTTGATAAACTCATTCAGATTGCAGTAGGAACTCACTTTTTTAATAATTATAAAAACAGAGCAATGAGAGGTATTATTTGATATCAGATTTAATAATAGTTTTGATAAAATGTTTATTATCACTTAATTATTTAAAAATAAATTATTATAAATTACTATATTTTCAATGTGTTTATCATTTTTTGAAATCTTTGATTTATTAATGAGGAATTCCTGGTTGAACATAACTTAAATTTGTTTTCTTTATTATGTAATTAAATGAAGTCAATTGAAAATTTACATAATTTTTTGTAGAAAAATGTATTTAATTTGTATGCATAATTTTTGAAGAAATGTAAATATTCGTTTTGTAAGATTGCTAATTTAAAAGTTTTAGAAAAGTTGCCTCATTAATGGCATGCAAAAAATTAAATTTAGCACGGAAGAGAAAATTCTGTTTGATAATCAAAAAATATTAATTCGAGTAATTATTGAAGACAAAAGATCGCTAATGATGTAATGAATTTATAATTTCTCTATTTTATGTAACTATCGCAGAAAATTAATACCTCTGCTGGTTAATTATCACTGTGCCAGCAGCTAAAACTAGTATTATATAAATGACTTGAAATAATACAATTATTCCCATAAATACACACTTTCCCCTAAAATTTATAGTTTTGCGCGACGTGGACACACTGTATTTTTTGCACAATCTCGGTGTGCATCAGCGGAATTTTAAAATTAAATTATTCAGAATTTCTTATTTTTTTGTTCATAAATTTTTCAAAACTTAGCATCCCAAATGTAAAATATCTTAAGTATACTCAATGCTAAAAGTTCGTGAAATTAGAAAACTATCATTTTTTAATACAAATATGTTAAACTTTAACTAAATATAATTTTTTTAAAATAAATCTCACTTAAAATTAACTTCAAAATGAAAAACTCAAAAGTTAATAACTCTTTTTCTGAATCTTTCTAAAAATGTTCTTTTTACATTTTAATTCATAACTTTAGTTTTTTTACATCTTTTTAAAACTTTTGAATATAATTTTCTGTCTTTAAATCAAAAATTGAGTTTTTTCAACTCAAAAGGATTTTGAAATAAGTAACTCATCTGCCAACGCTATTAATCATCCTCTACCGGATTTGATTAGACTTTTTCTTCTGAGTGTTAGAAAGGTGTGCATTAGGAAGGAAGGAAGGAGGCGTTTCCCCAGAAAACTTGGTTCACTTCGCCCACCGCGTCATCGGAGAATCGCGGGAGTGTGACCTGCAAAGGAGTTGCCGAGAGCAGTTAGAAGTCGAAGACCTTGACCCGCCTTGACCAGGGGATTGCCAATACGTGAATTTAAGCGACACACGTATAGCCATGTGCTATATGTACATGATATATCAGTCCTGTTCAATGGTCCGTTCAATTATTTATGACGTCGTGCTTAGAGTCGTGCCATTTTCAGCCGCACTTTACGAGATCTTCGAGATGATTTTATTACTTTTCGTTGCTCGCTTTAACAGCGAAAGTTAAAACGCCTGATGACCTCTTGATTTATGTTCATTTTAGAAAATGTATCTAACTCATTTTGAAATACTTTTCAAAAGCAATCAAAACAACATTATATAAATAAATTTTTTATCAAAACTTTCTATTCAAAATTGTTTGATCAAAATTTGTTGACCCAATTTTTTCGAGTGAAATTTGTTGACCAAAACTTGTTGATTGACATTTTATTACGAACATATTTTGACAAAAAAAATTAAAAACTAATCAAGATTTGATCAGCAAAATTTTGATACATGTAAAACAAAACTCTAAATACCAGAAAGGAAATAATAAAGTTGTTAAAATAAAAGTTTAGAGTTGAATTTAATGTCGCTGATTATCTAAACATTAAGACTGGCATTTAGAGATTTATAATGTCATAGCTTGAGAGGTGATTTCGTCCTCGGATTGCAAATGAAATAATAGTGATTTTTGCTTCTGATTGTAAAATTTAATAGAACTTGTAAACAATTTCACGCTCGGCGTACATTTTTGTTAATTAAGTAACGTTTCGTGTTTGGCACGAAATAAAAGAAAAAGGAGATAAATTCACTTTGCAATATAATCTCCACAGCTGCTGCACGTATAAAGCAACGAGACATTGTGTCGTATCTCTCTTGATTTCATTTACCACAAGAAGATACCTTTTCACAACGTGCGGTATATCACATTCTTGCCACCGCTCCTGTATTTCATTTACGTCTAGTCCATTACTTTAATTAGACTTAATTTGTAATTTTCAAATTATTTTTGCAGCAAACATTTTAAATTTCATTACGAAATATTACATTTAAGATAACAACAAAAAGGATTTAAATCCCAAAAGATAAACTTTAAATTACTATCATTAGAAATGTAAAATTGTCTGGCAGTACATTTTTGTATTTAAAATAAATCTGTTTTTCATTTTTATTTTTTGGCTCGTCGAGCCTTGATTCTTGTATTCAAATCTAGCCCTTTTTACGTGAAGGAATGTACAATTTTTCTTTTTTATATAAAAAATATATATATATATATATTTATATATATCCCACACGGACGAAAATATATACGAAATATAAAAAAAAATATATAAAATATATTATAAATGTATTCAAAATTATATAAGAAATGTATATTTTATATATAATCTATATAATTAACATATATCAAATATATATAATATATACAAGCAATATATATAAAATATATATAATACATGTATACAAATTATATTTTTTATATATAATATTTCTAAAATTTATGTTTAAATTTTACATTAAAAATTGTACTTAATTTCAAAATTATTATATTTAAATGAAGTTTACTCGTCACTGTCAGTGTATTCCATGTCTTCAG
>JABFPM010004751.1:0-12183 GCA_022817325.1 Idris sp. 1 HC-2018 | reverse complement strand
GGTCGCAGAGTCACCAACGCCGATTTCAATACGCATGTATTCAACGCAGACGCTCCAGTATGCAAACTCATTATTTTTCGAGATACTAGTTGTATAAAATCTTATTTTTTAATGGTTTTTGAGACTATAAAACTTTTTTGACTTGTTTTTTGAAAATAATCTCGACTTTCTATAAAACATTTATTCATCTTTTAAGTTTTAGCATTATACACAAATTCATTTTCAATAAAACGAATTATGCAAATTTGTATAATGCTAAAAAATATAAGGAAATACAATTTTTAAAATTTGTAACAGCAAAAGTAATAAGTTTCTAGGCTAAAACGTTTAAAACGAATAAAAAAATATTCCACTGAAATCGTCGTAGGCAAGTCAACGAACTTCCTTTATCAGTACTTCTAGTGTTCATAGTTTTCTTACTTGAATGTTCAATAATATTAATTAAAATTTGATTCAAGTTAATAATTTCATTATTCTATATTATTTTTCGTTACACGTACACTGAAACGGCACCATTTTGACCCTCATTTCGGGGCTGAAACAAAGTTATTGCAGACCTGTATGACGTCACGGCGTCTGATTAGTCCAATTCGATATTGTAGACCTCCTGGTCTGCAATAATTTTGTTTTAACCCCAAAATACGGGTCAAAATTGCAGCTCTTCAATGTACTTGTGGCAAAAAAAACATATACGTCCCATGGCCTGAACTGAAGCCAATGTGCCTCGTGCGAAATTGACAACTCGGCAGAGAAGCTCGAGTCCGTTGTCAACTTCACCCTCGTCACAATGGCTTCGTTTCGGGCCTTGGTACATAATGTACTATTTTATCTACATGTCATCTGAAGCTCACTTCTTGATATCTTACGCCCAGACCCTGTTCATAAATTTTGTGTAATTTTTTAATTCGCAATTAATTATTCAGTGACAATGTTAATTTGTTTGATAATTGTGAGACAGCTATATGAAAAAAGGAATCATAGATTAAGTAATCGTATAATACACAATGAATGTTATAGTTCGATAATCCAGAAGCTCTTAATAAATACTTTATATTGTGAGCAAGTTTGTCTGCAACACTGATTTTCTTATATGCTATTATAACAGAACTTCACAAATATGGATAATTAGAGTTATTTCACACCAACATGTGTCTCAATATTAGCGGGTATTACCTCGACTAATTTCATAACTATATGCTATGAAAGCATTAATGCGGCATCCCAATTTAATGTACAGCCAACATTAAATGTATATAATAATAATGATTCTATTCTCGTAATTCACGTCGATGCCAATATTCGTTCCGAAATTTCGTTATTGTATTTTAAATGCTTTTGTTCTTGTAAACAGGAAATTGCAAAACCCAAATATGTTTCATTTTATTTATATAATCTAACCAAAATAATGTAGAATTATCTCATACTTCAAGGTAAGATTTACAAAAATATTATTTTCATGAATAATATTAAAGAAATAGAATATTGGAATCGGCGTGAGAACTTAAACTGTATGTTGGTTTTGTTTTACAAATAAAGCATCACGTTACGCCCTCCCAGGCCATATAAATTCCGCTGCCAAGCTATTTTGTTTTGATCTTATGAGTATTTTCGCGTCATGAAAATCAACGACTTTGTGTAATTGTAAAAAGAAAAAAAATGTTAGTAGCAACAAGCAAAAAATAAATGTCATAATACCATGGGATTCAGATGAATGTGATCTTGCCAGATTTTTACGATGACGAGTGATATATTTGCCGCACATTTTTATTACGGAAGTGTTTGTCTTGTGAAATAATGGTAAAATGTCATAAAATGTTATTGAGAAATCAGTGTCATTATACTGTCCACATTTTATACAAAAAAATTGTATTGGTGGTCCAGTTCAATAACCCCTTAATTTTCTTTTTTTTTAATTTTTGGTTAACAATGATGGCTTTAATTCAAAATTATTATATATATATAATCTTATTTTTAGTGTCACAGTAAGCTGACTTTTGAGTTTGCATATTGAAATAAAACTTAAAGCATTATTTAATTATGATTTTTTTAAAAAATTAAATTGAATTTTCATTTTTAAAAATTATTCGCGTTATTATTTTCTATATAGGAATTCAATTTCAGTTAGCAACATTTTATCATATAATACTAGAGGTCTATGCCCCATACGCATTAAAAATTACAACTTTAACATAAATCTTAATTTTATGAATCGTTTTTCATTTTAACATTTAATTAGAATTTTAATTTAGTTGATAATTGTAGTTTTCTGACCATTAAATTTCCGAAGCGCAAAGACAGAATTAGGATAAATAATAAAAAAAACAGTTTTAGGACAAAGACAAACATTTTCGGCAATAAAAGATCTGGTTTAAATAGAATTTGAAATTATTTTGTTAATAAGCGGTCTGATGTAAAGCCCATAAACACTGTAGATCCCTTTCTAAAACCACCCCTTTCTAGACCCTTCATAATCCTTCTTCTGACAGACCCTCCTGTATAGGTCCCTATATAAAACTTCTCTCATTTTTTTAAATTTCAAGTTCATTTTTCATATTTCAGACTAACCCACCCATTTTTTATAATTTGGACTTCAATTTAAAATTACTTATTCAAAAAGTATACATGTCAATGTCTATGGTTTTCGTGTTTTTTTAAAATTGCGATAAAACTTTTTATAAAATTATACGATATTTATCGAATATTAGTCCTATAAGTTAAATTATATTTGATTTGAAAAGCGTTGAAAAAGTTTCAACTGAAGCATAGTTTCATAAGGTTAAAATCTACTATAAAGACCTTTTAATTCTTAACAACTAACAGAGAAAAGTAAATTTATATGAACATTAAAAGTGGTATGGCATGGTTTCAAATTTAACAAGCATAATCTAATTAATATTATTGAAGTCAAGCAATATTGACATTAAAAAAAAATATGTAAGAGTATCATTGTTTTTTGCAATGAAAAAAAAACTCGGAGATTCTGCTAAATAGCAAAATAAGAAAAAGCTTTGCGAAATATTCAAACTGCGGAGCAGGAACATCAAAAGCCTTACGAAATATTTAAGCCCCCTTAAGTGAATGGAATCTTATACGAAATCCAGACTAGATGATCATCCTTATAAATTTTCTTTAAATAAGATCTTTTCAAAGTCCCATAATTTAACTTGATAATAAGTTTCTCAAAACAAAAAAAAAAAAAAAAATACCTGACTCAAGATTATTAAAATTTATACCATGTTTTACTTTACAATTTTTTCTCTTCGATCACCTTTTTTTGCTTATCGTAAACGACCTTTTTATATTTAATAACATTTTATTGTAATAATTAATTTAAGGGAGTTTTGACGAAAAATAAATTGTTTGTTTTGCTTGACAATAGAATTAAATTAAACAGTATGTTTCTTATACTTGTGTAACTATTCTGAGTTTAACATATTTAACACTGTTTCTAAGTTAAATTTTAACACCACATTCACAGAAATCTTTTTTTGCGGCAAAACAATTTTCTTTTAAATATGCTCCAAAAGGAATTTTCTTCTATAGTAAAAGAAATTCATTTTACTTCAAAAGAAGAATTCCTTTTGCTTTAAAACAAAGTTAATTTTGAAGCAAAAAATGAATCCTTTTACTTCAAAAGGATTATTTCAAAAGGACAGTTCATTTTGCTTTAAAAGGAGATTTCTGAGTGTGGCTATCCAACACCTTGCATAAATAACACTTTACACGGATCATTTTTTACCATCTATTAATAAAGTTGAAGAACTAAACCGACAAATGTATTAATACTAAAAAACCAAACTGGATGACAAATACTGTCATTTAAATTATCTTACTCTACTCCGCTACCGATTGGCGAAATTATAATAAATACACAATACTATATTATGGTAACTTGTTCAATCATATTAACTTTTGTTCATACTCGCCAAAGACATCACACAACGATCTAAACTATAGCTGAGCTTTAATGTTTACTCAGCACATAAAACGATAATTGAATCCTAGTGCCAGCTGAAAGCTTAAAATTTAAGTACCTGCTTTTCCAGCGGGTAAATAAACCGGCTTAATGCTGCTTCGACGTCAGTAAGAGCCATTAAATTGCACTTGGTACTTTTACATCTGAATGGCCCTGAAAGCGAAATTTACAAATTATTTTTATTTATAATTATTATTCTTATTAGTAACCTATGATCTATGAATCAAAAAATTAAAAAAAAATCTTTTATTTAAATATCTTATAAAGTTAATATCTTTTCAAAAAAAAAGAAATAACTTTATTTAGATATGTTAATTAATTAACAAATATTTAAAAAAATGAATAGCTTAGAAACAAAGATTTCTTACAGAAAATTTGATGAAGTTTCAAGAATAATCACATCATTATAGTACTCTTTTTTAGAACTAAGAATTTTGAACCTAACATTTAAATTTTGATTTTAAGCTTTCATAAAATGTGATAGGTGAAAACACACTTTACCTTACTTGGCCATTACTACTAAATAAAATCTACATAAGAATTTTTCTTTTGTCGTAAAATGAAAAAATATATAAAACGCACAAGATACGAGTCTTATCACAAATGAAAAATTCTTCGTATTTTTGTATTAAAAAAATTTTAAGTGCTCCAAGCTATTTGAAAATTAACAGATTGATTTTATTGAATTCACAGTTTATTTATTTTGCAATATTATTATTATTTTTTATGTAAATATAATTTTGCAAATATACTATTTGCCTCAACATTTTTTAATGACCTAAAATAATTTTATAGGAAACTACACCTTCAACTTTTACCGAAGTTAGCTCAATATTTACTATTTTGAATATCATTAAGACACAACGCTCAAGAAACTCATATTTAAATAATATTCATTATATAATTATTTGTAACTGAAATGTGGTTAAGCATAAATTGAGATCGACTCAATGCTTTGTTCTATACCAGTAACAGAAGTGCTTAAAATATGAATTTTATTTAACACTAGAATACGATTTTTTTCAGATGAATTTTTATATATGTCAGATTGTAATTGTATTGACTAGCTTCTAATTCGATCGAAATACACATTATTATATGTGTACGAGTACAATATATAGAGTGCATGCATGGCGTTTTATTACAGATGTTACAATTATTTTGGAGATTATCACTGATGGGCCACTTAAATATGATAAAAATATATTGTTATCTTATGGCAGTCTAAAGTCTTGGTAGTAATAAGTATAAATGTAATGCACTTATTTAAAGATTTATCATGAGCACTGCAAAGGAGTTTAGAGATACCCGAAAAAATTACTGATTTAACCACAAGTTGGAAAACGTGTTTGTAATAAAAAAAATACTTAATTTAATGGGCAACTGTCTTTTTATCAGAAAAAGTTACTGACAAAAAAGAATTTTTTCTACTTAAAGCTATAATTTTTTATGGATGTCAAGCACAATTTCAGATTATAGTTAAAGACAGTTTTTTCCTTCTCATAAGTATATTTCCAAGCATCATGAAAAAAATAACACTTACAAGAAAAATAAAAAAAATTTCTTTTCATTTAAGAAGAGGTGCAGTCAAAAAAGTTAAAGTAAATTGCAAGTTCAATAAACTAATTGAATGTTGCTTTTGAAAAAAACTAGTTTAAATCTAGAAAAATCTATGTATTCAAAGTCTCAGAATAAAAATATTCTCTTCAAACGAATAAAAGTGAGATATGTTTAAGTAAATGAAAAAGAAACAAATACGTGATTTTGCAATGTCTTCTTAACGGTTGTCATTCGTCACTTTTCCATGTTTCGCAACACACAGTTGAATGCTTCACGTATTTCACTGCCATGTACATGTGGAATTTCTAAATTTGCTAAACCACTGACATGTATTGGATATGTCTTCTTCACCATCTTAGTTTCAATTTTTTTCTATTATTTCATGCAAAACTTATGCACGAAATTACTATTTTTACATGTCTAAAAATTCTTTATTTTTCATTAAAAAACAATACAAATTCAATTTAATAATGTAAGGCTATGATCATTATATCAACCATAGCATTAATTATGATACTAATTTAAATGATATTCTTAAATTAATTTTATATAGTAATAAATTAAATTATGGTCATCATAATTATCAATTATTTTTCACGGAAAATATCATTTATTGCACATTTCAGTTAACTGTTTCCGGCTCATGCACATAGATTTATTATTCAGAATAATAAATAAACAAACAACTCAATTTTATGACAAAGCAATTTAATTAATTTTTTTTTTAGAATTTTAACTCTATTTGAGAATAAATATTTTTAAAAAAATTGTTTAAAAACGATCAAGACAGATTGATTAATATAATTATGTTATAATATTTCAACAATTTGAAGTGCAAATTGTAGCTTTTTGAAAAGTATATATTGGCTAAGTTTCTTGGCATTGCATACATTACAAACGGACAAAGTTTGTCTAGCAGAAAATAGTGTGCTAGACATTCATTTTGCATAATAACAGCGCTTTCAAGTAAAAGTGATACTTCTTTAATTAAACGTTTGTAATTTTTCGTTTGTTCTGCAATTAAACTGTTGTATGTGAAAAACAAATTTAATAACACAATATTATTTATTATAACTAAAACTCATTAAATTTTTTTTCTAAAAAGCTTGTGAAAATAGTGATTTCTAAATTATAAGAAATTATAAACATTATTCAAATAAATCAATTGCATTTTCGTTTCAGATAAACTTGATGTATGAAATTCTTTATATTTCAATCTACAACTCATATTCGTACATTTTCTGCTTCCTTATTTATTTTCACATTATTAAATGGTTTAATGATAAGGTGTAAAAATAAATGTTCGATCATTTTATTTGCAGATAACAGTTGGCTTTTGTACAGCTGCGTCCTCATGGCGGCAACTGTTCTTTGCTGTCGCCAAAGTGAATTTCAATGTGGCAATGGACGCTGCATCGCTCTCAATAAAGTTTGTAATGTAATAGATGACTGCGGCGATGGAAGCGATGAAGTGCGACTGTGCACACGTGAGTAAAAATTCCATTTTCTTTATATATCTCTAGCATTTCTCATTTTCCATAATCAACTGACCGAAAAAATCTGCATGTGATAAAGAAAAAAAATTAACATCAATATCAGAGATAAAAAATTCAATTTCAGTTACGTAAATGTTGAAAGAATTACCTCAGTATTTCATAAACACTTTTAAAGTTTTCTGAGGAAAATTTGTTACCCGTACACTCTTGGAAAATTTATGTAACAATTCTACGATTAGTTTAATTTGAAATCATTTAACTGATTTGTATTTACCCGAGTAGAATTATTGATCGTTTGACTTCAACATTAATCAATATTTGGCATGTCAATAACTAAAAGTGGCTGGCTGAATGTCAAATGTAAAAATGATGTGTTGAATACGCTATAAAGTAATAACTTTTGGTTTCTGAAAACGTATATAATGTTTCAATTTCTGAGCTAATGTTTTACGGGAATACAATACTTTATAAAGAGAAAAAACTTTCCATATAAATTAAAACATTTTTACATCATCTTTAAATTTTTGTATTAGTATTTCTTATAGCTATTACAGAAATATTAGGACTATTTTCATTCTCAATGTATCATTAATAACAGTTTGCCATAATTGTTCTTATTTATTATGATCATCCATCATTTTTCTTGGTGATTTTCTTTCATTTTTTCTCATCTATCATTTCTATTGACCATTGCTGTAAACGTAGCCAACAAAGACGAATTCATTTAGTTGTTGCTAAAAATTTCACGATCCGCAAGTTTTCATAAGTTGTCGTGTTTTCCTCGGTAGAATTGAGTACAAAAGTCAAGTTAAATTTAGCGTTGCGCATAGTGGCAAAATACCTGACATCTCTTGCTTGAATTACAATGCTTTCCAAAATACAAAGGAACGTTTTGGAGTCTCATACATTGTCCCCAAATATCCTGGTAAGCCCATCAGTACTGTCGTAGCATTTAATCTTGCGTAGAAGCTTATGCGAGGGAATGAAATGACAACTATGAGAAGTTTCTCGACGAAGACCAGCGTACCACATGTGAAATAGGCAACAATGTAATTAACCTAAGCTGCAGTCGACACTGTTTAGGCGCCAGCATATGGAGATAAAGTGTATAATCATAAGCCTGGCGAACACTATCAATTCTTAAGTTTCACAGTCATAAATCAATGAAAATGCTGGGATTAAGGACAGAACATTTCAAGGAGCTGAAAAGAGAGTTATTTATGATCATTTTCTGAAATAAATCGCTCGCGGACATATATTTTAAAGATAGTCCTACAAAGGTGCTTATGTTTATGAAAAAATATCTTTTAAAACAAATTTTTGTTGAAACATCAGTCGAAATTAATCAAAATTTAATACTAGTAATTTGTTACAAATGACTTTTCTTTACATAAGAGAACAATAATAATGTTGAATCGATGGAAAGTTTGAATATTTAAAAACAACGAAACTTTCTGTTGATTAATTCGGTTTTTATTGACTTACAAACAGTATTAATAACTAAACTAATATTAGAAAATAAAGTTAAACCTATTCAGAAAAGCAAAGTTTTGAATTCTTAAAATAAATTTTGTTTTATACATGGAACAAAGTCCAAACTTAGTTATAATTTTTCTTTGTTCCAAGTGTAATTAATTTTTTATATTAACTCGCCCAAACCTATTAATACCTAAATTTCAGTTCAGTTCATTGTAGTAAATAGCATTTAACATTTACAAAGTATGATGAAATTTACGACAACTTATAAAACGGAACTTTATAATTCAAAAACAAAAATAAAATGGCGGAAGTAAGTTGCATCGCACTCTCTTGAAAGAAAGTTCTCAATTACTTCACGCTACAGTTGCGGACATTACTTTCGGACGTGTTGCAAATCAGAGAATTCGTTTACCTATAAATACGTGCCAGGAATTCCGCACGTTGATTTTGCAGGCATCAGCACCGTTGTCATTAATTCTTTCGAATCCGCTCTTGTCATGCGATCAGAAAGCTGTTAAAGTTACATTATGTTTGCTTTATCCGTGCAAAAGTTGATTTCAAAAAATTGCATAGAAGCTTCTTTTAAATGAAATATTCAAATTTAATTTATGAATGAATTAAATTATGGCAAGCAAATTATGTACTGAGCAAATTTTCTGCTATTACAACTCCGAAAATACATGAAACAATTTTGAATGATAAAATGATCGCATACAAATATGTTATGAATCTTATTCAGGTAATATCGCAACACATTTTATGTAAATGATTCATTACGAGAAATCATCTCATAAATACCGAATGTACTGCAAAGTCTTCATTCAAAATCATGATTATTGATCACAAATTAAATTTACATTTCAAATAGTCAATTTCAAAATGTATTAGTTTCCCAACATAATTTCGTCATTTCAAATTTAACTTTTAATTTAAAATTTAAATTAATTTGTATTACATGAGCTTTACTGAATCAAGGAATTCTTATCCATTTAAACTTGTTGAATAAATTTCAAAAAATCTTGGTCTATAAAATTATTCTTTAAGCTTTTAAAATGTAACTATATATAGTTTCATGCTACTTAAAACTTCTTACGCAGAATTATTAAATTTTCAGTTTCTGATTTTGCAACTTAAAACGAACATTCTGCTACAGCAAGCGCCTTTATTTTCGTCTCGCAGCAACGAATATCATTATGTTTCCGGCGTTTCAAAGCTGCTTAAGAAAACAAACTGGTTTGTACTCAAAGCTTAGTTTGTTTAACCTCTTCATGCTGCCTGTACAATAAATAAGATTATTTGCACACGGTTTGTGGAGCAATCAAAACCAGTCGCAAACACCACTAAAAAGTAAACAAATAGAATAGTAATGCTAAAAAAATGATAAAAAAATTATATAAAGCTTGTACATTTTATGCATAACAAATAATAATGTAAGAACTCATGATTAATAGTCTTATTTACCTTATTTGCAAAATTGGATCGGAAAAGCAAATTGTATTAAATGAAAGATGACTTTATATTATATTCTTATGTGCTTTACATACTACCAATTTTAATTCAATAAAGTTCTTTAGGAAATAAGTTTTGGTTCTATAAGTATTTAATATATCAATTTAAATTCTAATTGTTAACGGTTGTTTTCTGAGTCCGCGTTTGGACTTAAATATCCCACCAAATTAAAGATTCAGGTCAGAGTCAATATAAAAAGTCAAGTGTTTTTGGCTTAAAGCCTGGAGGAAAATTAAGTGGTTAAAAAACTTCCAAAATGTATTTTGTCTCTCACGTGCACCCGTATGTACAATGGACATTCTCACACACACAGGCATCTGCGCAAATCACTCTCAGTATACAGTGTCCACATATAGAGCTTAGGCAAAAATCTCAAAGATATTCACCAAAACTACAACAGTCACTTGCACTTATTTAACAAGTTTTCTCACCGGCACTGAACACAAAGTCTTTTTTTCGGAAAAGGAGGCGAATCGGTTTTTAGTTGTCACGAGACTGACTTTTCGCCTTAGTTTTTCCCTGGAGCTCAACCTTTTTCGCACTCCCACTTCCACTTGCTGAATCCGGGAAACTCCTCAATTCTTCCTGATTGGGCTTTTGACAGCCAATAAGAATTCCAAATTAACTCTCTAAAAAATTAAGGGGTCTGCCACAAAAGGTCATTAAATCTCTCGACTGATCGTGGGTCATCCGAAAAGCATCACTTTTACTTTCACAAGAGTTACTTAAATTTATGACTCTGTTTTGAGAGACGAGCTCTTTCATGCAATTTTAGTATTTTCGGAAAGTGGCGGAAAAATGACCACCATGTTGAAGAAACAGACCAAATTGATATATTGCAGGGCCTTAATTGATGAAAAGAAACAGATCTGGCTTTTCAAAGTACACAAGGAGCTCGTTTAATAAACAGCATAAAGGAGTCAATATTTTCAGTATGCTTCGATAATAAATCAGTTTTTTTGTAGACTATTAACCTTTTTTCGTCAAGACAACTATTTTATTAATCTTTTATCACTCTATTTTTATCTTTAAAAGAAAAAAGATTTTATATTATATATTTTGATGTCACGAATTTAAATTATAGTATTTGATTTTATTTTCTTAATTGTTGCCGAAACAATAAGGATATGCAATCGATTTTTAAAAAAATAAGAGAATCACATAAAAGTTCATGAATTTTTAATTGAAAATGAAAAAGTACTACTGATTATTTTTCAGAAATGTATATCTTGTAGTTTAAAAGTTACTATGTGTAATAAGGTGTCCTTTATTTAACAAAGTTTCTTTAACCAAAATTTTAAACCTGCGCTGGGAGAAGTAGACTGTCAAAATAAAAATCTTGACTGTTACTATTTTAGTGCCAAATGTAAATTTCTACGATTCATGGACAGTAAAACAAATATATAACAATTTTAACATTAATATGTGTAAGTAAATCAATTTATTAAACAAAATGTAAATAACACTACTCAAGTAACAATTTAAAATTGGCATTGGTTGGGGCCTTATGAGATGAACCTGAGGTCTGATTGGAAAAACTGACTAGCGCCTTATGGGGGATGTAACGCATCCAAGAGTGAGGCTCCGTATTGGCATTCCAGTGAGGATACCTCAGTAAAACCCTGCCAGGCTCTAGTTCAAAAAACCCCGTAGGATCCTAGCAAGGTTGCAATGGTTTGATCCTGGTATCTTATATCTATTAAACATTTTCTGATAATATAATTAAAATTTACATTGATTGAAAATGAATTAATCTTAACAAAACATATCCTAGAGCAATAACACAAGTCCAAATTATTTGGCAATCACTTGTAAACTTATAGTTCAAGGTTCATAGATGATAATTTTATATTCAAAAGCAAGTGTCATTGTCTTAGGGATTTTTTTGTCAAGGTTAATTTACTTTCAATTAATATAAATGTAAATATCCCCTGAAGATTGTCAATGGATTTGAAATGTCGCGGTCAAATCATGACAATCTTGCTAGGATTCCACGAGATTTTTTAAACCAGAGCCTGACAGGATTTTTCTTAGACATTTTCATCGGAATGCCTTGCTCGCCAAAAATACAAATTATTCAAAATTTCAAACCTAAAAAATAATTAAAATCTGCATATAAAATTTTGTTTAAACCTGGAAATAAAAAACATTTAGCTTCACAAA
>JABFPM010004750.1:0-12185 GCA_022817325.1 Idris sp. 1 HC-2018 | reverse complement strand
CCCCCCCCCCCCTAAAGTTCTTAATATTTAAATTAAATTTTTATCGTCATTTTTGATATGTTTAACCTAACTAATGGTTTGAGGTATATTTATTTTATTCAATTAATTGTTCTAGTATAAAACTATTTGCACTTTTAAAATAATCCAAAAATAATAAATAATATTTGAACTTAAAATTCAAATGTTCAAAACTCATAAAATAAAATAAAAAACAGTTGTATTAATTAATTTTGCAAACGCTTTTTTCAGAAAAGTCTTTACTTTAACAAATTGTTAAAAAGTTTTGTTTTAACAAAAACAATTTTTGTCATTTCAGATACACGATTCCCGGAATTAAAATTTTTAGATTTTTTAAACTTAAACAAACATATCTAAATATATGAATGCGAAGAAGTTATTTCATTTTGTTCTTGGATTTAAGAGCGCAAAAGATAGAGGTTTTTGAGGCCGTCAGAACGAAATTCATTTTAGAATCACATATTGATATCTTTAGAAGATATAAGGAACACAGCAAAACGATCACTTCCAAAGAATCACTTCTAAAACTCTTTTGGAAGTATACCAAAAGATATTTAGAATTTTGTTCTCTACAATTATAATTTTGATGAATATATTTTATAATTATTACCTAAATTTGTCAATTCAGTATATTTAGAAATTTAATGTTGAATTTATTTAAATTCTTTTAGCTATAATTTTTTTGCATTTTTCTTCCTTATCTTCACTAAAGATTTATAAATCTTTAATTAATTTCGAATGCTTCTGATAAATGTAAAAACATTGATAAACTTTCCAAGTAAATTTCATTGTAAAATGTTTAAAATTGTCTTGCTATTTTGAATTGCACGATAAAATTATATCAACAAGTTTTAATACAAATTTGAGGCGATATATCAGTCATATCTTTTCACATGTAAAACGGGGGAGGTTACTGAGAAAAATCTACTGCACGCATTTGTTTCAAAAAAATTGACAGTAAACTTAAGACGTAAGAGATAGACGTGATATACTTTTTATTAAAAAATTTAATTATGTTTTGTTATTACAAAATATTTTTAAAAATTTACAAGCTGGTGTCAGTTCGTCATTTCTTGTGAAAAGATATGACTGATATATCGCCTTAATGTAATAATGTAAATTGCATCATCTGCTAAAAAATGAGTACTGGTCATTGACCTAAAACATATAATATCATTATGATTATTAAATAATAACTAATCAAGAATAAATAAAACTAGGTAATTTATTATTAATTTTAATATTTGTGTAATCACAATATAATAAACCAAGAATGAGACATTATACATTAGTATACCATTTAAGTGATTCTGTAATTTAAATTATAGATTAACTGAGTGCAAACATCAAGAACAAAGTGTTAACTGAATCCACATTACAATAAGTACTACTATCCTTCGTACTCCGTTGTAACTAACCAGAACATAACAATAGTTTGCATAATTACTTAAAATGAATAAAATGAATAAGCACATGTAAATTGCAGCATTATAATTTTAACTATAACTCGAAGCTCAAGAACAAGAGACAAATTCAAATTAAAAAAATATGCGATCGGAAATGTATGAGAAATTGGACTGTTTCGGAATTTTTTTACTGATTATTTAATTATAACATTAAGTGTTATTAAAATTAGAATAATGTTCATTCAGAAATTTACGTCTATGCCTCTCCTTAAAATGGTCTTATCTGCAAAAATGCTTGAAGGCAGACCTATTTCAGAGTTTGACGAAAACGGATCTATTTTGATATAAGTTCGAAAATAGATCTGTTTTGTGAAATTGACGAAAACGAATCCATCTGAAAATTAATTTCAAGATGGGCCTATGTGAAGTACATATGTATGCGGGGAACAGCATGGGTGAGTTGCTAAATAGGGCAGAGTTCCCCGAAATGGAGAACATCCATGTTTAGAGTTAAACGAATTGTCCACTTGCAGCAGTTTAACTGAACTTCTTTTAGTATATGTTGCATACAAGGGGAATGCATGCAGCACTTGTATGAATGATACATGTATCAAGTCTACAAGGACAGAATATCTATATATGTTGCTTGCTTAAAATATGCAAGAATCATGTATACGGGTGAATTCACGAAATGTCATTTTATGTTCTGTCTAAATTAAATAATTAATACTCATTTAAAACAAACTATGAAAGATGATTTCCTAATTTAAAAATACTCCTTTTCAATTTAAATTATACTTAAGTCATGATCTGAACAATTAAATATAATAATATATAAAAACATTGTTGTCACGTTATTATTAATATATTAAATGAAAGTTTAATTTTATGTTTTTAATTTTAGTATTGTAAACAAAAAAAATGTCTAATTTATTAGAATTTTTGAATTTTTCAATTTTAAAATGTCTCTAACACGTGTGCTACAGTTTTGTTCGATTTCGTGATCATCTTTTTTTTGTGCAATTGAAACATCTATGTGCATTCATTTTATAATCTTAAGACAAAGTTTTAGAAATTATTTCAAGTCACTTTTACGCTACACCAAATTACAAGAAATTTGCAGTGTAAAATTTTGCACTAATTGATACTTGTCGAAACTTTCCAAGTTAACAAGAATGGTACAAGTAAAGTTGTAGAATTAACAAGCAATTAAAAAACAGCTTTAGGTAATTGTACGAACATTTTAAAGATAAAAAGTACGCAACTATTAAATGATATTTAATATATTTAAAGTAGATATATTAAAATGTAGCAAAAATTTCATAGTAAATTTTATTTCATAATCAAGGAATTGAATTAAAATTATACTAACAAAATGAAAATCTGTGTAAGATTCCGACATAAGAAACTTGTTGCTATCATTTGCATGTAGGTTTGAATAATAATAATAATAAAATAAATAAATAAACATGAAAGTTAAATGGTGTAATTTCTTTTGAATATTAAACTACAGAGAACTGTTAACAATAATATTTTAAGGTATTCCTACCATGACTAGTCAAAATGATAGTTGAAACAATAATTTTATTTGAAATTAGAAATATTCATTTCGAAGTATTTTTTTTAAATTTATACATCATCAAATTCAAATAACTCTCTGAAATTGTCGTTGACCTATATAAGAAAAACTGTAAATTAAGAAAAAAATTAAAAGATTAAGAATTTTTAAACAGTTTTAGTCTAACTTTTTTTAATCTTATTACCAAGTCAAAAAAATAAAAAAAATTCTAATAATATCGCTTAGAAAAATTCCTTTATCTCACGTAGAGATAAAAGTGAGGTATGCAAAATTTTAGACGTTGATATGGAAATGACATGATATGTTTTTCGTGTCATAGAATTTCAAAATGTCTTATTAAAGAAAAAAAGGTCACAATCTTATTTTAATGTTTAACGAAGCAAATCTAGTAACGATTGATGAATTACTCAATTTCCTTTACAAGCAATTACTACAGTGCAAAGTAATAGTTTCGGCTAGGAAATGCAGAAATGTTTCTGTAAAATTAAGTGTCAGATCAACAAGTATGCTTATTGCAAAAGCAATCGCTCGTGCCTCTCAAGATGTCATTTAAATATACCATGCTGCAATAAATAATAACAGTAATCACTGATAATATTTAGCATCGCTGAGAAATTATAATTAATTTATACATAAACTAGTTAAAATATTGAAAACATAAATCATTATACATTACAATTAAAATCACAATTAATATATTATTAACTGAATTCAGTATTTTAATGGTAACGAATATATTTTTGTTAGACATCTTTATCGTATGACTGATTCCATAAATATCTACCAAAATAGTGTCTTTAGCGTTTTACAGATGTTTAGATAGCTTTTTTATATTCTTATACCGACATAAATTGTATATCGTAATGAGAACTCAAATCATATTTAGGCAAAAAAGTGGTTAGGTTAGAATCACTGAACTGTTAAACACGCAAAACGTAAACACCGTGGCTGACTTCTACTCAAATCTAAATGTACACCAGAAATAATCCGAAGATGTTTGTGTCAGCAGTTTAGAATTCATGACGGTTTCGATTTCAATAACAAACGTACTTAATTCTTAAGATTTAAATAGTTCGAAGTAGGAAAGATGTTAATATATAATATACCTTAACGTATAAGCCTTATAAAATGTAATATTTACATTTAAATAACCCTTCCGTTTTCATTGGTTCCATGTTTAATTCTTTTCTTGATATTAATTTTTTATCAATAACTTGTGGCTTCAAATGTTAAATCAACACAAGTTATTTAATTAGTGAGTTTATGCAATTTTTTGCTCAAACATTATAAATTACGGTTAATTTACATTTAAATGTTATAATCGGGCATGAAATCTGTAAGAAATGTATTAATCTATCAAAAAATAATCATGTTTATTGCAACATTTTGCAATTAATTATAAGAAAATAAACGAAATATTAAACACTCCAAATGTCAATATTGCCCCCCTGTGGATCAAATATGGTGTAAGACTTAATAAATAATATACCTTTAATTGATAACCGTGTGTAGAAAAAGTAAAATAAGAAAAATGTATTTTGCCTACTCATACAGAAAAATAACATCAGGCTAATATTGGTTCAACATTAGCTTTGAATATTGGTCTGACATTGGAATCCAACGTCGGAATTCCTCTTTTTTTACTTAACATTAAAAAAGTTGAAACAAAAATTAAATTCTTTATCGACTAGTGAAAAGTTAAAACTGGTGCCCGAATACGAAAGTGGAAAAACACAAAAAGAAATTAGTGACGAATTTCAAATTCTTCGATCGATACTTTGCCGTATTCTATAAAATAAGGATAAAATTAGTTTAAGATGTATTGAAGGGCAAGGTAAATTTAAAAAATGCGTTCATCAGACCACCTCGAATTAGAAAAATGAAAAATTTCTTCCAGTCTTTAAAATAAATATTTTATAATTCAATCTGTATTTATTTTATTTTTTTATTATCTCTTTAAGTGGAGCTAAGACTCTCCAAAACTGGATAAGTGGAAAACCTCTCTTATCCAGAGTTGACTGTATTTTTCTTTCTGTATATTTTCTTCTTTACATAAAAAAGACCTCAGAAGTTTATTTGATTCTAGCATCACTCCGAATATTTTTGTCTTATTGTGTATAATATAGTTTGAACACCTGCATGGAAGCATCGCAAATGTATTGATCTAATAATGAGGTCAATTAAAGCATAATTTGTTTGTAATATCATTAGGTGTCTCTGCTCAAAACTTAATTTATCTGTCTCAGTGTTCTCCCACTCGAATGATACCACTTTTATCGACATAATGAGTGTTTGTTGTATAGACTTTATAATGCAAATGTTAACATCTATTTTCAAGATACAAATTATCTTCGTATTTTCCAACAATTTTTAAGAGAGATATGGCAGTTTGAAATTATCAATTTGACAAACGCATGTTTTTACATTTTGTATGCCATAACTCTTAGAATAAAACAAAATCTGTTTTAACTAAAGGTTTTGAAAACTGAAATCTCAAGTTTTCAAGCAAAAAAATTATTAGTAATTATCTGCATTGATGACAAATCTATTTCAGTTTAAAAAGATCAAAAATTTTGAACGGGTGCAGAGTTTCCCAAATTTTCTGACGGTATTGTATAAGCATTTTTTCGAAGTTCTTGTGAACCAAGTGCTAAATTTTCAAGATCGTAATTTTTCTAGATTTGCCATGCTGCATATTTTGTATTCTAAAATACTTTTATTGAAAAAAAAAATAAAAATAAAATAAATAAATAAAATACTTGTATTAAAATAAGTAGTTTTTATCTTCTCTTCTGATTTTTGTAATATTCGTTCAATAACTCAATGAAATATGACTCAGTCTTATATGCTACAGCATTGCTGTATTAACCCTTTAATGACGGATGTTGCAACATTTCCAAATTTTGTTTTTCTCGAATATTTTGAGAATAAACAATAAATTTGAAACTTATATGATACTGTAATGTCAATTATATCTAATTTTAAGACTCGAACTATTTTTTTGTTATAAACAATTAATTGTTATTAATAATTAGCAAAAGTTCAATAAAAAAATGTTTTTAGTGCATTTTCCTGGGTTTTTTTATTGAGTACTATCCAAAAAAATCATTAAATTGTATTTTTCGCATGTAGAAATATGTGCCGTCCTTAAAGAGTTAAGTAATTTTCAAATGTATGTTGAATAGATTCAAATGGATCTTGAAAGGATTTGTGTTTATTAACTCTTCTAAATTATTCAATGATTTTGAACTCTCAAGATTAATAATTTTTTTCTTCAAAAGAGTTGTTTCGAAATCAAAATATAATTTTGAATTTAATTGTACGTCTTTAGTTTCGCTCTGATAAAAAGAAATTTCTCTTCTCTCTCACAACAACAGAATCTTTTGAATTCCTTGGAATTTCTTTCTCCCTCTCCCATCCCACGAATATTTTACATGTAATAGAATTTTTATAAAAACATGAAATTTTTATTTTTTCGAAATTTATTTTCTATTTTGAGAAAAATATCAATAAAAGTTATCAGTAAAAATTACTTTGTAAATTTTCAATATTTTTACTCAAAAGTCTGCAAGACTTATAAAGAAATAGATTCCTTACCAATTAGGTCAAGGTTTTACAGTATTAATTTTAATACAAATTAGAAATTTTTCATTTTTTATGAATGGAGCCCTCTTTCTTCCTGAACAATGTTAAAATTCATTCAAATAGTCTTCTATTTTTATTAAACTTACTAAGACTTTATTTCGATAAGATCATTTTAAAGAACAGATATTTTATTTTTTTCATCTTGCCTTAAAAGAAAAAAAAATGAAGAGATAAGTTTGAGTATTCACACAAAACAAAAAATGTTCATTTCAAAATATCAATTAGTTTTTTTTTATTCAACTTACAAGCAGCAAATCCTTTTTAAATACTTGTGTTGTTTCTATAATTATTTTAATTACCCAAAAGTCTGTTATAATTTCATTCATTATGCTATTGTAACTTTCTGCGATGTTACCGCAGTTATTTATTTTATAAACATTTTCTTACTTCTAAAACGTTTCCATAACTTCATGCAACATTCTAACTAGTTCTCTCTTTGTTTTTAGTACTGAAAGTTATAAATTTTAGATGAATATTTGTCAGATCTTGAGTTATTATATAAACATCTTAACACAATTAGAATACGAAAACTAATAATTTTAATCGTTTTCCATTATGTCATATAAATCTAATTTAATAAATATTGGGGTATTATTTTGTAATATTTTGGTAGTCATTTCTTAGTCATTTCGTGGCAATTTTTGGGTCATTTCATAGTGATGTCAGATTTAAGGGTACTTGTAAAAGTTACAAATTTATTAAAAAAATATACTTGACTTGACAATTGATGTCTCTGGAAGACCATGTTTTATTTTAAACCAATTATATAATAGTTTATGAAATGTATAAGACTTATACTTCGCAAGTTAACTATCTAAATTAGCTAAGTTACATGGAAATCTCTATTTCCTTGCTATTCCATCCGCGGCTTCAATTAATAATTATTGGTTCAGTTTTTTTTAAATCATAAACATACACAAAAGTAAATAAATGTATAATGAAGAAATCACACGTAAACTCTTGACTAGTATGAGATATTAAGTTTTTCATTTGTAAACATCTTATGTCCCTCTGTTTGAGAATCTAGACTACAAAGATTTTGTAAAAGACATGAGACATATGCTTCACTCATAAGAGTTGTTCAGGGTACTCTCAATCTAATTTTTTAAAATAAGAAATTTACGACATTTCACATTTTAATTTTTACATTAGCCTTTTAATCGATTAAAAATGAAGAATTCATTAATTTAAAAGTTTAAGAAATACTTTATTTATACAAAATATATACTACAATAATTTTTTTAATTAAAATAAAAAATATAGAATATTTGTATGAAAAAAATTCAGCTAACAATGATACATTTATATTTTCTCTGCAATTTGCGTTATATTCTCAGTTAATATTTATTTGATTGCCAGTGCTGCCGATTTTAAATCGTTTACAATTAAAATGTCTTTTGTTGACACACATTTTTAAATGAGTTTATGACCAATAATAGTAGAACTTTTGTTAAAAGTTCAACTTTTTTGTTTGATTCATACATTTCTACATACAAAAATAATTTCCTGAAGTAACATGCGAAAAATGACAAACTAAATATAAAAAGAACATTTCTAAATTTAGCATATTTCTTTTATATTTAAGTTAATTATTTTTATAATCTACGAAAAAATTTCGATATTACTAAGAAAATTTCATTGTCATTTTAAAATGTTAAATTTATAACGTAAATTGTTATTTGTAATTCGTCAAATTGTTCTGTAAGTATTTAAATTTAGCACAAGTTTAAATTAGTACTTGAACACTTGTTAACCAATTATAAATAGTATACGTTGCAAATCGTCTTAGTGAAACTTGCAGAGAGGTTTTTTAGTTGTGGGTGTGAGCTCTATTCTGAAAGCATTTGCTGTGATTGTGTAAGTGCGTACGTGTTAGTCACATGTCTATGAATAAAGCTGGGAAACGGAAAAACTGTACTCAATTAATTAAACTTTATACCATAGAATCTTCACTTTAGGAATAATTTTATTTTATTGTAGACATTTTTTTGATGAATACTATTTTACATAATAAGAATAAGAATCCTAAAATCTCTTGGCATCAACATTTAATTTAAAGAATAATAATAAGCTTTTTTTAAACTTTAAATACTAACATTATTTACGTTTAAGCTGAATTATTGATCTTCACTTCAAGATATAGTTATATGTAATAATATCTTTATAATAACTTAGATAAATTTAGTATTTATAGAAAATTGATGATGAAATTATTATTCATAAGGTTTTAAACAGCCTGGCAGTCAATATTTGAACGAGAAAATATTAAAATAAAATTTGTATAAAATTGTACACACATACGTTTGATGATGTTTTTCAATTCAGAAACTTGTTAAGTTGATGTGACATCATTATGTTTGAATATGTTCCTAAAGATAGTTCTGCAACTATTGTAGAATTAAGATAGTTTAGTTTATTACATGTAATTTATATAATAATAAATTTACTAGATCAAAGGATTTATAATAGTGAACTAGTACCTGCAGTGCGATAAAATTACAATGATTTCTGTCAATAGATAGTCTCATATTTTATGACGAATTAAATAATAATTTAAGCAAATTATGAGTATAATAAAATATTAAAAAGTTTGATTGCAAAAGAATCTGTAAGATAAATTATATTTTACTTCCAAATATTGTACATACATACGAAAATGGTTTTGTGAAACTAATAACATAAGTCATTAGATTTCAAAATTCTCCGATATCACATAATACTTTCTGATAAATATGTTGAGAGTAAATATTACGTCATCTATAATCGCGGTCTCTGCTTTTTAATTGGTTTTTAATTCCTATAGAAGTTGGCAATAAATCGCATGTTGCTGTCCTCTACTTCTGTGGTCTTCAGTACTTCATCACTATTATCTTATTGTGGTGAACATTATCGAAAGCTTTTTCGGATTCAATAAAATCTAGAAAGCCATTACAATTTATGTCTTTATCGCAGCATTAGTACTTGAATGCTAAAATGCTTTTTTGCATTCATTTTTCAATGTTTTATTTTATTTTTGAAATGATGCGTTCACAAATATTTTGAAGAAAAATTTTCAACACATGACTCCATTAAGAATGATGGTACATGCTTCACCACTTTCTTGCCATTTCTCATACGAAAAATGAAGATAGATTTGTGATTCATAGCTCACGTAAGTTTTTGAAATATACTCAATAAAATATATTTATGTAATTAGGAAGTTTTGGCACAATTGATTGTATCTTTGTTTTAAACCAGCATTTTAAACAATAGTATTGATTACATTGACAGTTTAAATTAAAACAAATGCCACAATAATATTTGTGATCATTTGAATTTATATGTAGTCTTGCACTTAATCTAAATAATCTTATTGCAAATCTTGCGACCGTATATCCTGATAAGTTTTGAATATATTACATACATAAAACAACGAATACTATCAGGGGTATGGTCATATATCATCCAACGAGACTACATATTTGGCTCAATGCAAAACTTGCACGTTTGAGATTGCAGTCTTGCAGATTCAATGCCCGTTGCAATATTTTTTAATAATTTTTGTAACATTCTATGAATGGATATATTTGGATCTTGTTAAAATTTTATAAAGTGTGAACTGCTTATTATTTGTTTATGATGAATTGCATTTGTAAATGTAATGAAAATTTGATTATTTGAATTAAGATATAATTTTATAAATGTAATAAATATTTGATTATTAAATAATATTACATGAAATATTAAATAAAAACATTGAAATAATAATTTTAAATACTATTTTTTTATTGTTCTTTTTCTTAAAATCTAAAGATAATGCGATCTTCTCGTAAAATGCATTAAAAATGGAATTTTATGTCAATAAATAATTAATTATAAATTGAAATTTTGTATAATTGGCTCTATTGAGATTTATATTTATTAATCATCTTTATTATAAGTATAAAACAAGGTATTTCTCCGATGAAACAGTTTTCTTACGAATTACTTAATATTTGAACAAAACTTTGTTCATATATTGTAATTGTATATAGCGGCGCTACTTTAACCTATGCATCAATATGGGTAAAACTGGATTTATAACGGGGATTTATAAAAATAGTGAACGGATTAAAAATCTGAAAAAAATCTTGCATTATTGTTTTATTGTAAGAAACCTTTTTGTGTAATTTTAGCTTATTTGCAAGAAAAACGGTTTCAGTAGAGACATGCCTTAAAACAAAATATTCAACTTCTGTAATAAAACATACAAATATTAAAAAATAGTAATTGTAATTTCTTTGAGATAACACAAAGAAAATTAATAAATTTAAGCTCGATGTAAAGAACGCTCCGTTTAATTAATTTACATTAAGCTTATAATTACGCGCTTAAAAATTAAAATGTTAGAAAAAAAATTTCTTCAACTTCTAATCTAACTAGGATAAGAAACTTTGGTTATTTAATTTTTTGTTTGATGAGTGATACTTTCTGTCCAGTTAATATGACTGCCGTGAACAGAGAAAGCGATAAGAAAACAAGAAATACTGCTGCAGTTGTAATCTATATGGCTCTTGAAAATAATTGCATGATATTTCATGCGACTACCATATGATCAAACTATTAAGAGCAAGCAAATTAATTTGTTATCATTTCAATTTCTGTATTATCTTATAATTTGATAATGAAATAATTTTTAAGAAAAGTTTTAGATTTCTTGCAGTGAGTATCTTAAGAACTTTTTTGAGAAAAACAAAACCAAAGCGGTTTTAGATTTTATGTTAATTTTATTAATCAGTATTTGTAATATTCGTATAAGAAATTGGTAGACTTAAAATTGAATTATTTTCCTGTGTGAAAAGCGTGAATTTTTCTTGGAACTCTCGTAATTATTACATTTCTAATGAATCGATTCATTTTAATCTTAGTACAAAATGATATTTATCGATATCAGTATACTTTAAAATAGAATGATGAAGATATGATAATTGATTTCAGTTTTAATGATATTTGAAAACAAACTTTTTCAAGATTTAACTTTGCATCAAAAATTCCAAAAAATAGTTCTCAAATAATTTTTGTTTGGACTAAAGCGACATCTGAATAATTATTTTTATCAAGTTTAGATGATTTAGTTTATTTAAAATTTAATCGTTCAAATATAGTTGTTTGCCTATGTGGAAATTTACCATCGACCCAATATTGGTCATCGGCCGCCGATAATGTCCCGATTTTGGAATGCAACAATGTTTTTCTTCGGCCCGATATTGTCTGCCCATATTGTGCCAATATCAGAACCCAATATCGGGTCAATATTGGCAGATAATATTGGCACAATATAAGGATCCAAGATTGAGCAAATATTATAGCAAAATATCTAGCCACACTGCAAAAACTAATGTTTTTTTCGCGTTTTAAAAGTGTTTTATAATAAAACATGTACAGTTTTATATTTTTTTTAAACGTTAGTGTTTTTAATGAAGATGCTAGTGTTTAAAATCAAAACATTGAGATGTTTCAAAACTAACCAAAGCGCCATCTGACTTTCATGTGAACTAAAAATAAGGTTTTATTTTTTA
>JABFPM010004749.1:0-12190 GCA_022817325.1 Idris sp. 1 HC-2018 | reverse complement strand
AATTCTTATCGTAAAAGAAAACAAAATATATTTATCTTACATTTATATCATAAAATAAAATATATTACAATTAATTATTTAATTTCATGCTTTTAATGAATTTATATATCTTTTATTACATAAATACTTTTTATTTTTGAAAAATTCGAAACAGAATATGATTATATCTCGAACTGTCAACTTTTACAGCCAACTTCATTTCAACTGTAGTCCGCTCTCTGATTATAATTTTTACCTTTGGTAAATCAACTTTTATTTTACAAATTACAAAAATTTATAAAGTTAAAAAAGATAGTTATTTACATCTGTCAAATTACATTTGAATTGAAAGTAGTTACAAGATGTCAAAAGAAAATCAATAAATCAAATGTTTGGAACAATTTGAAAGTCTTGTTTATTGATCTTGACCACTAATAGCTAATTTCAATTTGAGTGTAATTTAACAGATGTAAATAAATATTATTTTTTACTTCATTAATTCATGGTATTTTTTTGTACAGTAAAAGTGGTTAAAAAAAAAGTTAAATCTGAAAATTAAAGTTTTCAAAAATTTTACAAAAAAAGAATAAAACATTCATAAAAACTTTATATAAAATTTGACAAATTATATTTAAATGTTTGCTAAAATTTGGTGCAAATTTCGGACTTGAGTGTTTGACTGAGAATCGAACTCGAAACTCCGAGATGTTTAGCCAGAAAATCATACACATAATCTATAAGCGATTTCCATGTATGATCCATGCATGGATAATCTATAAGCAATTTCATGTATGAATCATTCTCAGTTAAACAATTCAAGTCAAACATGGCCCATGCATGATGATAGTCATTCATGGTACATGCAAGATTATTTTTTGAATATCATGCATGACAAATATTTTTAAAGAAAACAAAATTAAAAAACATACATGTAAATTTGCTGTATGCTTATCAATAATCATTTTATGTTACATACGTATGAATCATGCATGTTCTAAGCAAGATACTTATACATATTTTGTGTATGTTGCATACGTGATTCATGCATGGGTCTTACGTATGTGACATGATTGATTGCTTTGCATGTCTTTTGCATGCAACATGCACATGTTTCTTTTCAAGGGTTGCGATTTTAGTTCTCGACTCGTATCTCCAAATACAACCCCTGCTGTTCCAAACAAAAACTTTCTTCGTAAATGGGAGGTAATAAGCTACCATACCGTATAAGTTTCTTGGGATTGCAGTGATTGGTTGCAGAGTTTTGACGTAGACAAACCACACTTTCTTTTGATATATACATTCATTTTCAAAATATAATTGTCTGCTCTCATATTCTTATGGTAATAACAATTACTATGTATTTTGTCGTTTATTTTTTAAAGGTTAAATAAAAGCGCTTTTTAAAAAAATTCGATTATAAATAGAGAAATTAATTGGCAATTAATGTGAAATTTCATAGTTCAAGGCAATATTAAAAATCAGATATTGGTTACGATTACATTTTACTTACAAATAAAAAATTGTATTTTTTTCATTTTCTGTAAACATGACCTGATTTTCACTGGTTCTTTGAGTTAAAACCCTTAATTGATAAGATATGATCAAATGTATATTTGTAAGATTAATTGGATCCTGAAATTTACAATACAGTAAAAAATATTATTGAAAATATTACATACAACACTTTATTTATTGTGGCATTACCATAATTTGCTTTAATATTAACATTATTTAACAAATAAAATTTCATTTATTATGCCTAAAATCGCTTAAAAATTGACGAATTTAATGGTTTATTTAAAATCAAGTAAACGTTAAAAATTAAAAACCCTAATGAATTTTCACACTTAACTCGATGCAACAAATGCAATAGAAAATAATACATTACATAATTAAGGAAGATAAGTGTGATTGCGAAGCAAATTCAAAAATATTCCGAAAAAAATAAAATTTTAAAAGGCCGAGCACTAGATAAATTAAAAGAGAATCTAAATAAAATTGTATAGTCTTTAAAGCGCATTTATGTGGGCCAACCATATTCAAAAACTGGCAGAATTCAACTGGTATAAATCATTTTGCGTATTTCCTCAAGTTAATGGAAAATCGTTGATACTTTTTTTGATTTTCTACTTTCCACACTTTCCAAATTCTTTTTCTGACATAATTATATTTAAAAAATAGTATTGAAAAATATTTATGAACATTGTTCAATATTTTCATGCTAGCATAATTAATTTTATGCATATTATTGGCTCAAGATATATAATGCAAATTCTTTAATTCATTAATTAGTTATTCAATCATGGAAATATAAAACATAATTTAGAAGCCCAAAGTGTGGATTTTATTATCCAAAAATTTCACTATGAATAATAAACGTAGAAAAATAAGATATATAAGCAATTTAAATATAAAATGGATTACACAGTAATAACACAAGTTGATAGGTATAACATAATGCTAAAAACTGCGTCAGTGATTGTATATTTTTCTACCACAATAATGTTTTATTTTATTAATGATACGTCAGATTTAAAATAGTCATTCCTTTGGTAAATATTGGCAAATACTTTAAACTTCGACACATCTTTATTATTAAACAATTACAAGGTTATTTATTCAAAAATTTTAATATTCGAAATTGACGTAGCGATTAAATTGTAATTTTTAAATATTAAAAGTGTAATGCATATGTGATTATAATTTTTTAAGTCGCTTATTGGTATTATAATGCAGAAGGAGTGCGTCTTTAAAATAAATTTAATTAGTTTCGTAATACTAGATCTCGGCTGGGAGTGGTCTGCATAATCCTCAGATTACATAAGTGTAATCATACTAAGCTTCTTTGGCGTTGGCAGCTTCATTAGAGACTGGACTTCCGTTTTACCTTGATTCTCGTTAACATGGCACACATTTTCTATAGTTATCTCCTCATCACATATTTATTATGCGCTGACAAAACGCACTTGACAGGCAAAGTATCATTATTTCCGAATCATTTGTTTCCGACTCGCCCCAAAATGATGCCGATGAATCACACTTCGAAATGTCGATATTTTACATCAATCCTGTTGCTTGACCGGAATTCAAAAAATGTAATTTTTAAAAAAGTAATAGCGAATGATAAATGAAAAAATTTCCTTTTAAAAAAATTTATTGGCAGTACATTTTGCATTTATAAATCTTTAAGAGTATACTTTTAATTTCTTTGAACTTTTTTAACTGAAGATAATTCATCATTTGAATTGTTTTACCATAAACAAATGATTGGGTGAAAAGTATGAAAGTTTTGTTAGTAATTATGAATTAACGTGAATTGCGAGAGTAAAATTTCAGAAACTTTGTTGGATAATTTATTATTCTTTGACCTGTGTTATGTGCAGTACATTAAGTTTTAGAGGTTGACGTATCTCATCGTACTTTTAGACTCACTGTCGTTAGAGTAAAAGTATGATTAAAAGTGTAGTCTATATGATAAATCTAATAATGAATATACTTTATTTTAAACATAAAGAGGATACAATTTCAAGAACAATCGTAAAATGTTGATTAAATTGCTTACATAAATATTAATTGAATTTTGAAAATTATTTATGATATACGATCCGTAAGCAATTTTGAGGCATGTTGATATACGGAATGGACGCTATATTGCTGAATGATGTAAAATAAAAAATGTGTTCACTCAAATGACATATTAATGTGAGACTTATAACTGACAGATGTGACTGTATCATTCAACAACGTGTTCCTTATTGAGTAATAAAGTGATTCAAAAAAGGAACTTTCAGAGTTTTAATCAATCACCCGAGATTCTTCACATTCTTGAGAAAATAAGATTTTTGAGCTAAAAAAATTGTTATCACCGAAATTTAAGGGTGCTATCGCCTAATCAAAATTTTTTGAATTTTCATCAAAAAAATGACATAAAAACTTAAACAACGTTGAAAAATTTCAGTAAAATAATTGTCTAATCGAACTTGCCAGAAAGTTCAGATTTTTTGCCAACTTTTGAAAAAATTGGATCCACTTGGATTGAATTTTAACAAAGCTATGACCAGGCAAAGTTTCTTCAAAATTCGATTTTTATACAATTTTTTCAAATTTCATGGTTTATTAGTCTAATATATCCGTTTTTTTTCATTTAAAATGCTTTTTAATAAAAATAAAAGTGTATTAGATGATATTTTTCTAGACCCAGACCCATTTTGAGAAAACTTTATTTTTTAAATATGTAACGACTTTGTATTTATAAAAAAAAAATGTTTTTTTTCAGAATGGTCTGGGTCTGAAAAAATTATCAACTTATGTTCTACTACAATTTTATTTATATTAAAAAGCATTTTGAATGAAAAAACGGGTATATATAACTAATAAACCATGACATTCGAAGCAGTTGTATAAAAATCGAATTATCTTGGAAAAACTTTGTCCACAAGAGTTCATTATAATACCAACAGCAATGTTTTCTATTTTGTCACCAGCTATCTTAAACTGTTTAAAACATTATTATAGCAATATTTTGAGCAAAATTAAATGGTTCTTTTATTTAAAAACGTCTTAAGCTTTTAAAGGTTAAGAGTTTAGTTTTGTTATTTAGTAGACTTAGTTAAATTCTAAAATAGACCAAAAGAATTGAAAATTAAAAAAGTAATTTAGCTATATTGAAATTTATATAAAGTATACTTGTAATTACTTATAATTTTTAAAAATATTATAACTCATATATTTTATATAAATGATAACTTAAATTATAATATATTAAATAATTTCTTTATTTATAATTTTTTCCTTTCAATAAATTACATTATATTTCAAAGTTAGAATTAACGACTTTCATTCATGTTTTTAAGAAAAGAGAACCTATTGTGATCACTGGGCCATAAAGGAGGTTTTTTCAATTAATAACAGTTTTCTATTACATTATAAAAGAAATTTTAACATGTGGTTTAGCTAGAAAAATATTTAAAAAAAAGAAAATAAATTTGTTTAATCTAGAAATGAATTAATGTGTAATGCAACAGATGGAAGGATAAAGAAATAAACAACATATTCAAAATTATATCAAAATGACAAAGAATGATCGATTGGGTGACAATCGTTCGTCATTCTCGACGAAGATTTAGCAATTATATAAGTGCAGTTCTCATTAAAGTACAAACGTGCAAGAAAAGCGGACGGTGCGATATTGTGCGATCCAGAAGTTTGATTGGAAACAGTCGATCTCGTTCGACAAATGCAGTATTATGCATCTGTTGCTGGAACAAAGAGAGTTCACATGTTCTTAATATTTTAATGAACATTTTTGATCGAAATGTCACTGAACTATTATTATTTAAATATAGAAATGAACTTTCAAATTTTTTATTGTTCGAAACATGTTCAACAAATCAATTTTTTAGTAATTTTCTTGAATTGTGATACAAATTTCACGTACAGACAAACATTTAAGCTTACACAGAATTCATATAATATGACTACATTCAAACCTGACTTATTCAATATTTGAAAGCCTTTAAAATATGATAATAACTGAATAATTTCTTTTCATACTTCAATATGTTGGAATTACAGAAAATTCTATTAAGTACTTATAATTAAATAGATATAAAAAAACTGCAAATATAATTTTTTCATTCATATATTCCAACCACAATGAAGAAATAAAAAAAAAATTATGAAAATCTCGTTGACTGACTTTTTGATAAAAAGCTTTTTATTGTATAAAGAACTGTTTAATTAACTTTTAAGGTAGAATAAAATCATTCTTGTAAAAAATACATAAAATGTACACAATATTTAACTAGTTTATTTCATGTTCCTTACAGAATCTGATGAATATCTCGTCTATTTTTATGTTCAAAAATCAAATTGAGTTGAGTTAAAATGCAAGCTCTTTTTTTACTTGTTTTACAGAAAACGAGACACGGACCAGGCAGTGGAGAAGAACAATTAGCTCCACCACCTTCACCTCCTCTCAAGGAGTCCGATGGAGTTTCCAGACCAAATTCTGTCGACAAAATTTTGTATCCAGAAACCGAGCTGGGCTCTCATAACATACTTAAGGTAATTATTCATTTAATGTGCTCTCATAAAAACATATCTCGTGAACTTAACATGCCCACATTTTACATTTCGTTAAATTCATTTAACAGACGACTAAAATTATTCTACAAATTTAATCCGGAATATTATATGAATATTAATATAATTACAATATGAAAACAAATTTTCAACCGTCATTCATTTGAAAACCTTAATTGGTGTCGAAATATGTAAAATTTATTTTCGATGTTAATGCCTCAGTAAACATACTTCAAATCATATTAAATACAAAATTATTGTTAACTCTTTGGCAGTAATCACAAGAGAAATTGAATCTCATTAAATGAAAACTAAAATTTAGCTTTTAGAGAATGGAAAAGTGCTACAGTAATGAGACAAACACTATGACCACAGTTAAATAAAATTACACAATATCTTAAATATTTAGAGTAAGCACTTACACGTTTAATGTGACATTAAATATTTTTCGTACAACTAATTAATTTTTTATTAGTTAAAAACATCATACTTTATTTCATCATACGCGATTTGTTTATATTTATGATATTAATGAACAAAGATCCGTTTTTTAATTTACCTGTTACAGTGCAAAAGTCGCAGAATGTGTGTGAACTTATTCATATTTTATTTAAAATTTCACGAAATATTCAATGTCACCTGATTACACAGAAGCATGTATAATTTTACGTATAACTGTGTTCACAGTGTAGAATTTTTTAATAAAATTAATATTACAATCCAATTTGTTTATTAGAGAGTCAGTCAGGATTCTTTGTTATTGGAAGAATAAAAGTTTAACTTCATTCTCTCACTGACTTAAATAAGTGAAACAAGTATATTTCGTCTTTTGCAAAATTTTGTTTTGGTTATTCAAGTCAATGAGCAAATAAAATTCAACTCTTAAGAAGCAAAAATATTCTCTCTCATTAAAAAAGAACAGTAACTAACTTTGTGAAAAATAAATTTAATTTTAATATTAATTTTATTCAAACATTTTTTCTTTCTTTAAATTTGTTCATTTTCGTAATTGCTGAGAAGTATTGAATAATTAACTTAAAATTATCAATCAAATTGGTAATGAAAACTGATGCTTACGCCACAGTGTGGTAAACTTGTTTCTAGCAAAGCATTTTCTCTTGTTAAGCTGAAGTCGGTAAACTAGACTCTGAAGTCGGTAAACTAAACAAATTCTAGAAATCTGTGGTACCTACAAATCATCAACTACTGTTAGAAACCCACCCTGCAATTATGAATTGATTCTAAAACTTTAACTTAAGAAATTATAAAATGTATGTCGAATGATAAGAGTTAAAAAAACTAAACGTACATTATTTTTAATATTATTATGAGATTCTTATATTATAAATTAAAATTTAAAATAAAATGTTTATTAAATGATGATTTTTTTGAACAATACAATTTAAAAATACTACATTTCTTTTTAAAAAATAACAAATTTATTTTTCCTCCAATAAATGAAAAAAACCTTATTTTTTAATTACATAACTCGTTCATAAAATTTAAGCGGTAATATTTGCAAGCTTCTTACATAAATGATACCCTTTTAAAAAAGTTTGTTTTTTATAAGTAGTAGCAAAGCCTTTAGGTCAGCGAGTGAAGCTGCATTTGAATCAGTTGCATCGAGTAAGTTTGCCGTAAAAAGCAGTTAAAATCTCCACAGTTTATGGCAAGATCTATATAAATTCTCATTAAACATCGAAATTTGTCATCATAAATTTATTAATTGACTTTTATGTAACTTTCTATTACTTGGAAAGCATTTTGTTTGAACTTATCAAAGAAAGAAAATGCACTTTTATTTTATTTCTTTCATTAAATTTTTCAACGACATTAACTATAACAGGTACCTTTTATTTAATAATACAATGCAACTGAGCTCGATCTTTTACATATCCATGACTATTTTGAATAAACTGTTACGTCATTTAGAACGAATTTTTATTTATTCTGGGAAATTGATTTCAAATGAAAGGCTGTACATCAGAGTTGAACCAAAATAAATTAAATCTGTTATCTCTATTGAAACTGAATTGACTTGTGCTTGTCAATCTTTGGCCCAGAACTTAATGTTAGACTGCCACGGCAAGGTATAATTTAACTGGCAAAATTAATGGCGATGTGAGATCTAAAACTATTGTTGATAGCACTTTATTCATAGCAATCAACTCGGTAATCATCCCATAGCAATTATCAGATCAAATTCCTTAAAAAATTGATTTATTTCAATTTTTTTTCATTCAATTATTCTTAATTTCTGTGAAAATTTCCTAAAAGGAATTTATGAAATTTTCACAGAAAATAAAATGCACTGAATATTTTGCATACGGTTTTTGATGGTGCTTATTAAAGATGACAATAAATGCAATGTGATGAAAATTATAATTTTAAATATAGTGCTTTATTTGAAAGTTTAAAATTACGTGCACTTTTTTGTATTTATCATTTTATTTTTTGTTTTGTTTTTTGTGTGCACTTGTATAATAATAACTTATCAATAATATTCACTTCAAATAATAAAAACTGTAATTGAAGAGTTAATGTGTTTTTCTATACAAGTTTTTTTAAAGTCTATTTATTTTGCTTTAATAAAATATTTTAATCAAAGTAAGTCTGTTTCCACGTGAATATGTGAAAAAGCGTATTTCTTGCATTTCTGACTTTTCTCATTTTTCTTTATATATTAACTCTTACGTTCCTCCAAAATGTTGTCGATATCTTTCATTTCAACATATGAAATATCATGTAAGCATTTGATTTATTCTTATATTCATACAATTCTCAGTATAAAATATTATTTGAAAGTTGAATCCCATAACAAAAAGCACAAAATGCAAAATGAATTCACGTTAAATGACTATGCTTTTCGCAGTTTTACAAATAATATCACAAAAAGTGCAGTACTTCATAAAATGACGGGATATAAATGGGATAAAAAATTGATTACAAATTTTCAAAAACATTTGAAGTTTAAAATTCAAAATTATTTTTCAATTAAGTTTTGATATGCAATAAACTTGTTAAAATAAAATTTTAATTATCAACATAAAAGTATGACTATCAAAATATAAAGTTCCAAGAACATAATAATGATATTTGTCACTTTCATTTAACGCTTGTCGAAAGTATTCCTTTCTCGTAAAAAGCAGTGATTAGTTTTTTTCGTTATATTAAAATGTATAATAAAAGACATATAATCATTATTGAAATTTTAAATTCCTTTACGGAAGTCGAGTGAAATTGTAGTTTTTCTGTAATGATTAATAATACAGGCTTTATATTGTCTAAAATGCAACTCACATAAATGAGAATACATAAGTAAAAGAGAAAAAGAAGAGGACAGAAAAAGAGAATGACTGAATGGACTAGGTTTGCGGTCTTGTGAAGTGCCATCAGACACAATGGAGGATTGTTCACAAACTCTTGATGCCTGCAGCGTTTTGATTAAAACGCGCTCGAGACATTCCATCTTTCCCCTTTCTATTTATTGCGATGTCATTTTAAGTTGCCACATTTGCACTTTACAATTGCAACACGACAATCTCGATGCATTTGAAAGAGTTTATGTTAGACAATATCATCGATTAGGTTACTGCTGCTGACACTTGGTGCAAAAACTTTCGTGAAATCCTACAGAGAGAATACTTCAGAAATTCATTTTAGAGATATCGTCCTCAAAGAATGCTCCATAAATTTATTTGATGTCTAACAATTACTAGGAAGTATTTTGCATGCATTTATGAATTCAAATGTTCCTCTTTAAGAATTAATTGTTCCATGTGAAAAAATTTTGACTCAACCATGTTGAAACTTAAACTTATTTGAGAAGGGTGTGGAAAACTTGTATTTCAAAAATATAATTTACAAAGAAAATAATTTTTGTTCGATAAAACTTAATGTAAAATAAGTGATTACAAACATTTTCTTTAATAATATATCACATTGCATATCATATTTTATCACTTATCAAGCAAATATAACAATATATAGTTGCACAAAGCTATGATTCTGTTGATAATATGATATTTTATCACACATAGTTACAAGTTTTAATTAAATTTTATCAGCAATGTTGTTAACATGTTATTTGAGAACTTTCAAATGCTGTATCAGTAATTTAATAAATTATGATACTCATTTATGTAAAAACATTGTAATTAAATTTAATTATATGAGATACGATAATCAAATTAAATGTGCTCAATCTAAACTTAAATGTTTATATTGAAACAACCATAAAACTAAAGTATCAATAATAAATACTATTAATACATAAATAGTCTTTCATTCATAAATGTCCATTCATTCATAAGTTTGTATGCGTATACGAATATTTAATAATGAAATTTATTTTTATTTACAAGTTTTCTTCTAAATGCTGGTCTTGATTTGATTAACTAATTAATAACCTCCGCGATCATGTGTGGTTGAAAATAAAATTCAATTTTTTAGAAGTATTAAAATTTTATGCAAGTGATTGTAATTAGGATAACAGATAAAGGGACTGAGAGAGGGAATGTTTAATGGAAGGGCGAACGCGCATTATATGCCACCCTGCAAGCTTTAAAGCTTCAGAGTTCTATGTCTGTGCTGGATACTTTAGTTTCCACGTGTTGACTGTTCGGTGTTCACCTCACTTCAGATCCGAATGCGATGATTGTGCGATGGAATGTGCGCGCGCACTTCAATCAAACACGTGCTTTAAAATTATTTCTAATTTTTCTTCTTTTTTTAATTTCATTTTTATTATTGTATTGTAATCAAACTCACTAGAAATGTTAAATTTGTCCAATCAAAATTAAACAAAAACATTAATAATGAATAGATGCATTTTTGTTCTTTTTTATTGTTAAATTCGGATTAATGACATATTTGTGTTACAAGTATTGTATTGAACAAAAAATAAACAGTCATGGCTCTGTTATTTTAAGCAAATAAACCAGGTAACGATTTTATTAAAGTTTTATTGATCAACCTTGAATATATTTATTTATTCACTTTTCTACATACTGGTAATTAATTTTTGTTGAGATATAAAACTTAACAGCTGTTGTTTAAAACAAAATACAGGAAAATATTTGCAAAATAAATTGCTATATTTTCAATGTTACAAAAATGGTTGGCAGTAATCATTGTTTTTATAAAATATTTATAAATTTGCTTTCAATAGAATAATTTGTTCACGAACTAGTTCAAAAAATGTGTTTCAGTAATATTAGATAATTTTGTCGGGAAATTAATTTGTTTAATTTGAGTGTAAACATTAAAATAATTCTAATAATTCAATGATGGTTATGTCGATAGTTATTCAGTAAACATAAATGCACGAAATGACATTAATTTTGTAAAAATAATTTTGGAAAATAGTCCAGAATAACAATGGTGAAGTATAGAATAAAGCAATTTGAAGAGCCTAAAAACTAAGCTTAAAGTAAATGAGCACAATTTTTATGTTTTCTGTGAAAACAATGTTTGCAGTTGACAATATAATTGTGCTTTGGAGTCGATTTGATTTGCTAATTATTCCTTTGTCAAAAACATTAAAGAAAATTGTAGTATAAAAACATGATAGAACGAACAATTTTGCACGCAGTATTTTGTTAGGATACAGTTAAATCCACAGCTGTTTTATGTATGATGTGGATAGAGTTGTTTCTGCTAAAGACTCAATTATATATAAAGTGTAAAAAAATAGAGAAATTCTTGACGTTTTTTACAAATTTTGCTTTTACTTTTTTAGAATTTTTATTGATGTTTCAAAATATATGCATGATTCTTATTTTGTTATTTATTTATTTGTTAATAACAACCGAAAATAAAGCTTTATTCAAAACGGTCCAGGTGTCGTCATTTTCAACCGAATTCCTTTTTTTTCTTTTGAAATGCTCATAAAAACGTAAGGAATTTTAATATCATTTAAAGCAAAAATTTACGATGACTATTCTAAAAACTTGTTAAAAAATAGACGAAAAATGAGTGTTTTTTTTAGTTAATTGTAGATAAAATTGTTTATAATTCAAAATTTCTAAATTCCGTCTAGACAGTATGTTCCCAATACTTTTGAGAGCATTTAGAAGAAAAAAAAAGTAAATTGGTTGAAAACTGCGGCCCATGAACTATTTTGATG
>JABFPM010004748.1:0-12192 GCA_022817325.1 Idris sp. 1 HC-2018 | reverse complement strand
TAACCTTGCCCGTGTAATATCCGATGAGTGTCGTCGCACCGATTAACGAGGAAAATCCTCGTTTCTTCCACGATCCATCACCAGATACTTTGAACTTCGTGGCTTCTCTGCCCTGTTTGACATTAGCAGTCATCTCTTCTTTAACAGCTTTTTTACAGATGAATTCAAACAGTGCTCGATGCTCGGTGAAGATGTTCTACGAGTAAATTATACGAACTGAGAGAAATCCCTTGGCAGATATCCATTAGTCCACAAAATATGTTCAGAGCCGCTCTTCCAAGTCCTAATATCCGCATCACAAAAATTATTCTTCGATTAATTTCATAGCCATTGTCGATCAACGGTCCAGAATGAATTTCTCTACGTCCGCAATTGCAAGAAACAACAAGTTTGAACCCAAGGCCACGAAGAGGAGTTTAGGTAAAAACGACATCTTTTTTGCACTGTTTGCATTGTAAAATATCTGTTAAAACGGAAAAAATTGTGAAAAATTCAATAATCCTGTAGCAGATATTAGGATTGAATATCGCTTCTCGGAGCCGTCCTAAGCTTTTTAGCAGAAATACTATCTTCGCCTTTTTTGTGTGCTGATTGCCATGGTATCTTCTCTTACATGGTTTTGATGGTCGACAATTGCTGTGTTTTGAACCTTTAGCGTATATTTTATCAAAAAATGTGTAAATAAAAGTCTGTAAATAAAATGTAAACAAACTCGCGTCATTGTTAAGATGTATAGCAATATGCGAAAATTTACCAACAGGTAATTTTGAATGGATCGAAAATGTTAAAAATTTAAAAATAGAAGATATTAGTGATGACTCTGAAATAGGTTGTATTTTCAAATGTGATTTAATTTAACCGCCATGTTTGCATGATTTACATAACGATTTACCTTTTTGTGTGGAATCAATGATACCTCCCACAAAAAATTCAAAGCAAAAAAAATTACTTGCAATTTTGTATGATAAAAAATATAAGATTTATTACAGAATTTTATAAAAGCTCTCGCCCATGGTTTAATTTTACCGAAAAATCATCGTGGACTTAAATTTAAACAATCTTCTTAGTTAAGAAATTATATAAACTTGAATAATGATTTGATAACACAAGCGAAAACTGATTTTAAAACTAATGTATATAAGCTTATGAATAACTCTGTTTTTGTTTAAAACAGAAATAGAAAAGATGTGAGATTGAAAACAAAATATGATGGTAAATTTGGTATTGAATATGTAGTGTCTTAACCGAATTTCTATCGAAAAGTTATATTTGATCACAATTTGGAGGGTATTGAAATAAAATGAACAACTATTAAGATTGATAAACTGATTTATATTGGTACATATATTGCCAAATTTAAAAAACAATGTAAAATGCTGGTACAAGTGATTACCTACCAAACAATATTTTTAATATACCTCTTATGAATAAGAAGAAACTCGGTCTGATGAAAGATGAGTTGAAAAAATGGTTATGAAAGTTTTAGCTGCTGCTAGAGCGAAATTATATGGATTTGAAATGGATGAAAATGATGAATTAGTCAAATGTAAGCGAGCTAAATGTGTCAAAGTTTGTATTGTACAAAAAATCACATTTCACGATTACGTTGATTGTATAAATATTAAACGATTGATTTATTTGTGCTTGATTCCTAAGAATTGCACGAGTTAAGTTATTCATATAATTTTTGATATTGAGGATTGCAGCCATTTCGATGTCTTGCCTGCACGATGCAACAAACAACTGCAGTTGAGTTGAAAATTTAGAATGTTCTTTCCTAATAACGCTATGTTTTTTATCTGATATATTGCTTTTTAAATTGATTTTAGATGATAATTATACATTGAAAATCTAATTACCTTGAAAAACATTTGATTTAAAAAAAACCTTTTTTCATAAGAGAAACGTATTTTTTTCATATTTAAATTTTTTTTTCTATCGATTAGGTGTTCAGTAAAATTTTGATCGTATGAAGCCTACACGTTAGCTTTAATATAAATATGATGTGAAAATTGGCAGTAGGCATCAATTTTCTAACTGAAATTCATCACATCGCTCTCTCTTGCTACACCAGCAAAATGTAAGGAGTAAGTAATTTTTGTTTTATTTAAATTCTAGAAAGATTTTAACATATCATTTTTAATATTGAATTTATTATAACTTTAAAAAAAGAATAATTTTATTATATATTTAAAATAATATTATGTTCTAAATTTCATTTCTAATATTATTTAATTAATTGATCCATTTTTCTTTTTTTCAGGCTAATGCCAACTTTTTTGAAAAATTTCAATAACAGAAATAAAATCGTGTTTATACCAAACACCAAATTCAAAGATCTACCAAACGATGTAGAGATCGTCGTGTTTGACATGACGTATGTTAACACCTAGCACGACAAAAAAGTGGTGGCGGAAATTCAACTCCGCAATGAAACAATGTCAACGTTTTTTTTGAAACGTTATAGCGATGGTTTCGTTATACATCTAGATGATTTCAACGGATTTGTTGAAACTGCGAAAATTTCTCAATTGTATATGAAATTTAGATGATGTAGATGTTTATAAAAATATTCGTTGTATAAAAAAATTATAAATTAGTAATAAAAAATAAAATGAAGTTGAATTAAAACAAATAAGAATTTTTATTAACTTTCATACCCTAAACTGAAATATATCCAATAGTTGACTATTTTAAAACTTTGATATTATTTTACATAAAACTTTTATTTATTTATTAATTTGAATAAATATGTTAAAGTCAGGGAGTTGAGGTGGAGAAAATATACAAGACAATATTTATTTGAATTATATTTATTCTTTTCAATTTTTAAGAATATCGTTTAACATTTGTTCAGAAGTTATATTACAATATCCAGTATCATAATCCAGAGTCAACTTGCTCGGTACGTACATATCCAAGTCTTTTTCAGAATATTTTGGTATGTACATACAGAGCCAAAAATCCAAGTTATAAGCACTGTATACATCACTCAATAGCGGTAATGGCACACATTGGACATCCACTTTCTTTTTGTCTCTTCCTCTCTGTTTATCGCCACATCTGGATTTCAGCAAATTCTTTCTTTTTTTTCTTCAAGTCTTTCTCGTCTTCACGAATATTTAAAACTATCGTTATTATCTTTTAGCAACTTTTCTACTTCCTCAATATCGGCATTGACTTTTAGAATCGAAGGCATTGTTAAGACTGATTTAAAAATTACAAAAAAATATTATATAATAAAAGAAGGTCGCCAAAAAAATTTTAATGACACAAGCGTGGTCAGATGTATTGTTTCCGGGTTGGGACAAAAGAATTTTTGAAATTAACGGTATTGGGATGGAATCAGAAATTTGTAGTAAACTTAAAGCGACTTTTCCTAAAGTTTTCTCAAACGATATTACATCTGGTATTATTGGATTTGTGGCACACATTGATTTGAAAACAAAAATGCGGTACCAATTTTTCAAAAACCATATTCGATTCCTTATAGTTAAAATGACAGATTAAATTTCAAGATAGATGAGTTAGTAGAAAAAAGCACATGGTCAGAAACTCAATATGCAGATTGGGTTTCGTCATTGGTGGTAGTACCCAAGAAAAATGACGATTTACGTCTTTGCATTGATTACAAAAATACAGTCAACCCAAATATAAATTTCAATCGCTATCCAATTCCCAAAATTAAAGACATTTTTAACTCACTATCAGGGGGGAAAGTTTTCTGTACGTTAGACTTGACATCCGCTTATACGCAATTAGCAGTTTCAGAGGACAGCAAAAAGATTTAAACGGTACATAGACTACCATTTGGAGTTAGTAGTGTGCCGGCGTTATTTCAGGGAATGATGGATAGTATTCTTAGTAAATAAAAACATGTCTGATGCTATTTAGAGAATGTCATTGTTACGGGACGTAATAAAGAAGAGTGTAAAGATAATTTGTTTGAAGTATTGGCAAAGTTCGAAGAATTCAATATACGGGTTAATTCAATAAAATGTCAGTTTTTCAAGTTATCTGCAATTATTGATAATTTAGTTCATTATAACCCTGATAAATCTATATACCTGATTTCAGATGCAAGTCCGTACGGAGTCGGGGCTGTTTTATGTCACATAGAGAACAGAGAGAAGAAACCTACTGCTTTCGCTTCGGCAACGTTAGCTCCAGCGGAAAAAAATTATAACCAACTTTAGAGAGAAACCTTGGGTTTAATTTGTGCATTTCCATCAATATATTTATGGGAGGAAGTTTATTTTAGTTACAGATAATGAACCTTTAAAAAGAATCTTAACGTCAAAAAAGTTGTTCCACTTTTAGCGGCAAATTGTTTGCAACGTTGGGCGATAATATTGAGTGCCTACGAGTAGGAACTGTTATTAAAAAGAAAAGCTGCCAATATGCTTTCAAGATTACCACTAAGCTACAAAACTAAAGACGAAATTTTACAAGTGGAATTAGAGGGGCCTTTAGCTAACGTGGATATTGCGACGGAAACTTTGCGTGACCTAGTACTAAGCAAGGTACTTGATTTGACAAAAAGGGGTTGGCCAGTACTAGATAATGTACTAGATATTTTACATGATGGACATCCAGGAATGGTAAAAATAAAATTGCAAGCTCGTTCCTTTGTGTTATAACCAAATATTAACGAAGAAATAGAAACTAAAGTTATAAAATGTTCTACATGTCAAATATTCAAAAACGTACCTAATAACAAGGATCTTTTGAGTTGGAATTTTACTAACCATGAGTAGGAACGTGTGCATATGAATTTTCTCGATTTTGAGAATCATAAAATATTTATTATTATAGATACTCATTCAAAATAAGTCAACACTCTTGTGATGCGCGAAATAAATGCTAACAAAACGATAAATAAGTTACTTGATACGTTTTCGATATTTGGTTTTCCAGAAGAGTTGGTGTCTGACAACGGTCCATAATTTGCGTCTGCAGAAATCAGCTAATTTTGTAAGTAGAATGGTATTATCTCATTCTTCTCCGTATCGTCCCAGAAGTAATAGTTCTGCAGAAAAGGGAGTACACATTTTTGCGTAAATATTTGTTAGAACGTAAAACAATTTCATCTATTCAACGAACTCTATTAAAATTTTTATTTTATGTGCGGAATAAAATTGCACCGGCAGAAATGGTTTTGAAACGGCTTCCCCACACTAAATTAACCATGTTAAAACCAGATTTTAACAACTCAAATATATAAGGGAAAGATCTACGAGAAATTAACATTTGTCAATCGGGACAGACTGTCTTTGTCAAAGTTTTCGGATATAATTCAGTTCGCTGGTGGGAAGGTCAAATCATCGAGCGAAAAAGCGCTGTAATTTATTTAGTTTTAGTAAACGGCAGGGAACGACTATATCATGCGGGTAATAAAAAAAAGGATAAAACTTCAAGTGCAAAAGATTATAATAGTCATAGCAGAAATATTCTTTTATTAACCACATGCGATCGACCAACCGAGAGAACAGCAAAGCGATCAGACTAACTTCACAATACCTCACTCTTCTTGTAAAATTCATGAAAATATGAGGAAATCATTAAATTTTTCAACGGATAGAGAATCTATAACACCAGAGTTAAGTTTGGTACCACCAACACCAACTTCTGGCTCTTCGGAGACCACTCCATTACAGATATGTTTGCGGCATTCAAATAGAATAAGAACAAAAGTGAAAAAATTATCCTACTAAGTCAATGCTTTTATTTATAAGTAATATTAGAATTGTTTTAAATTTGAAATCAGATTATTTATAATCGTAGTTTTAAGCTAAAAGAGGGAAAGTGTGATGTAAGTTTATATTTTGGCGGTAACGTAACCAGAGGTAACGTCATCATCAGTAGTAGAGCGCCACCTATAACTGTATCAAAAGACGGGTTTACCGTTGGCAACAGCTGAGTGTACATTCCCACTACGCTCAATAAAGTTCTTTTAGAAATAATGTGTAATTTTTTTATGTCCTCAGTTATATTTTTGTCCCGATATATTGCCGTAAGCTGAGCAGAAGGGCCACCTTGAGCTCCTGCCTTCTGCCTGGATCAACTGGGTTTCAATCCACAGCGATAAGTAGCAAAACAAAAAGAGTGTGTCGAGATTTGATTGTTCGTCTCAGCTAGGGGGGCGGTTGACGAGCGCGACTCCATTTTGAAATGTTTTTTTTTTAAATTGGGTTGGTTTGGTTTGAGTTTTGTTTTTGGTTTGGATCATTTTCTTTGAGTATTGGGTTTCTCGCATTGTGAACTAAAACTGCGAGACTTAGTGGACGTGTTGTCCCAATTTATTTTATTTTGGAAAACGAGAATTGTGTACATTTCGAGATAATAGTTATTTTTGATCGTAAGTATCACGCACGTGCTTGTTCAAAAAACGCGGAAGCGACCGAAGGACACAATTTTATTGTATTTTTTTGTATCGGTAATTTGTACCTGAGCCCGGGTCCCGAGTTTCATTGAATTGTACTGGGCTTGTCGACAAGAGAGAGTTTTGTTGGACATAATTTTTAATTGTTTTGCGCTGCAATTACTAGATAATAAGTAAAAATTCAATTTGAACTTTTGGCTCATGTTTGGTCAAGATTTGGAATATAAATAATTTAATATTTATTTTTACTTGGTTTTTTTTTTGAGATTGGAGGACCACTTTTTAGATCCGCTTGATCCCTTACCTGCAATCTTCCGCAAGTCAGTTCCAGTGCGCTCAAAATTAAATTCCGCTTTACATGGTGACACTTTTATTAAATTTTCTTTTATTATTTTTTTATTAAATTATTTTCTTTTATTTTTTTATATATTTCTTTGGCTCTCTCTCGAAACCCGTTTTTATTCTACGATTAAGTAGATGTAATTTCCAAGTTTACCGATATAAAATTGGGGGCAATCCGGTTAACATCTAATATAATTTTTTTGAATAGTTCCAAGGGTAAACGAGAATTAGTTTTTAAAATATTTTTAAATCAAAGTTCACTACATTCTTGCTAATACTTTTTCGATGTAAATTTGTCTTTAAAAGAAGTTCTTTAATCACATCATAATCATCTGTTGATATAGAAGTTATATTTGATTCTTTCTTGAATATCAATTTTGTTAATCTTTTCTATAAAATTATCTTGTCAAAGTGTACAACATATATTTTTTTTCAGATTTTTGTTTATCGGACGATATTGAAAAAAATAAAATATAATTTTTTTAAAAATTAATTGAATTTGGCGCTAAAATGTTTGTCAAAAAATGGTATTTACTTTCAAAATGTTATAATAAGTTATATAGAAGTTTTTCATATTTTTTAGCGCCATATTCAAATGAAAAAATAATAATAAAATTTTAAAATCGATTTTTTTTCTCGTTAAATAATACTAAAAAAATGAACATTTGAACTTATTTAAAAAGAAAATAACTAGGCGGCAAAAATGTTTTCCAAATCAATTTAATTTACAGTCAAATAGTTACAATGTAGTCTGCAAAGTTTTTTTAAGATGTTTTTGTAGGTAAAATCAAATATAAAATAAACAATAAATGTTTTATTTCAATTTTTATTAATGTCGACACACTCACATTTTCATTCACTGGTACATTAACATGAATTGTAAAGTGAAATTATGTACTTTTTTAAATAGAAGAAAGAAAAATATATACAAATATCATTTTTTTGCATAAGACTTTTTAAGCCTTTTGGATCTGTCATAACGTTCTTCATAATCTCAGCATCATTTAAATTAGTTAAGAAAGGACCCAGGGTATCAACGATAAAACCATTTGTTGTGCAAACAGTAAATGGTTTTGCATCATTTTTCGAAATGACATTGACAGAATGTTGCATTGATTTTCGTTTTAAATGTTATATTTATGCTTAAATTTAATGCATGAAAATAAATTTTCATAACTTTTCTTGACTCTGCATTACAACAGATTGCCGTAAGCCATAATCATCGTTGATTTATTCTCATTTTTGAATTTTGTTAAGTACTTATAGAAACAAACAAATGCAAAAGGCATCGTAATATTGTTTGTCCATATTTTTGCTTTTTTAATGTTTTAAATAGTAAAAAATTCATTAGTTCAAATCAAAGTCAAAACTAAAATTTTTTTAATATAATTTTTTTTGTTATATTTAATTAATAAATTAATTTTTTAAAAATATTTTAATTATTTTATTAGCCTACTTTGCATCATTTATGGCTTATCGTTCTTTCTATTTGGCTTAATCCCCAGAGAAGAAAAAGGCATCTGAACTTTAGCTTGCAAATCCTGCAAAAGCTCAGACAGTCGAATTTCGTTCTTCTCCTATGGAATATCTGCGATATTGGCACGATAATGGGGGAATCGTTAAACACGGTAACATTGCCATCTGAGGTCCTGGATGAGTCATTGGTCGCTACGGGAGCATTATCGTTGCAACTGGGCCTCCGTAACTGCCTTCAGTAGCTTTCAAGCCGCAATAATGAATAACTGCGAGTTTGTTTGAGACTACCGATATCTGCAACACACACTTACATCTGCTATTAATAAAAATGCTAAAATATGCTTCATTAAGTAAGTTGTCATTTATTTTCGCAAACAATCGTAATAGTTCTTTTCATTGTATAATCATGAAACGCAATAGATGTACTTATAACAGGTCACTCATTAAATTTGTGATTTTTAAACGCCATTATTAGTATGCAAAATTTTCTCAGGTGGAAAAAACATGTCGGTTTAACGTTGGAGCAGCTTCGTGTTAAGTTGGAACACTTATTTTTTCATAAATAAATTATATTTACATAAAATAAAATATTTTTGTTCTAATTTATTATATAATACCGAAATGATCAAAAAGTTATAATAACAAATTCTATTTTTTATTTGAAAAAACAAATCATTTTTAGGGTAAATTTGTACTTTTTACAATTTTGAACGTAAATAATTAAAAAAAAGTTCATTTTTCAATTGCTTCTAATTTTGAAATATTAAATTTATAATTAAATGTTGACTGCACTAATCATAAAAGAAGGAAAATCTACCCTTAGATATGGGTTTTATTGTATTTTATTTAATTTTTAAAATCATTGAAATTCTAGAATGTCAAGTACCTTTGTCGTATACTTTGTGCACGAGCAAAATATTTGGACTGAGAAAACTATTTTAAAAAGCAAATTTTTACCTGGAACTTTTGGCATTTTTCACTGTAAAACTAAGCTTCGGAAAATAACAAAAATCCAATTATCTTCAATTACGATGCTCCGAAACTTATAAACAAAATCTCGCGATTTTCTAAAAACTGATTCTATGTAAAACTATAATAAATGTTACAAAACTGATAAAAAGTTTTGATTTTTAGAAATTTGTATGTAAAAAATAAACTATAATTGAAATTCAGTTGGAAATTTTATTATTACATGATCTTTCCAGGATATAATTCGACGTATGTTTTGTCACGTTATTTTAATGATTGTTTGCATTTAGAGATAATATTAAATGCATTCATTTGTAAATAAAAATTTTATTGTTTGTAAGAATTTCTTTGATTATAATAAAGGATTTTATTTTAATTTAATCTTTTTTTAATATGCTCATTGAGTGAAAATCGAAACGCGTACAAAGTACACGATACGACTGGTCATCATTAAAGTTAAATTTTGTTCCTTTGTGTAATTCGATAAAATTAAGGCTTTAAAGTAATTCACGTCACAGGTGCACAGAAAACATTTTTATTATGGGTCTTTAGAAAAATGATGTTTACTGTGCACTGTAAACGTAAAATATCGTATGCAACATGAAAAATGAATAGTAAATTCCAAGCTTGTGCGAGATTATCACTTTCATCTCTCTTTTTGCATAATATTTTATAACAAATGTTGCAAGTCTTAGACTATGAAAGTCTACATTCGAATCATTAGCAAAACGGCACATACGCCATGGCGGAGCATTGTTTTCAAGTTTCAAATATGTTTTCAAATGTCTATGATATGAACAATTATCTTGTGCATTATGTAAATTCTTATTATATTTTAAGTCAACTTGAAGAATATACCCACATGGAGAATCATCAATTTTGTTAATATCAAAATCACCAACTTGTAATTATAACAAACTGAAATTCGACGTATGGTGAATGTTGATAAATCGGAAAATCATGCTGATTGTTTACATCATAATACATAAGAAAATAAGTTGGTTCATTTGCTTTATACTTTGCTCCATTTATTATTTACTTTAGCATATCTGTTACATCATTAGCTAATCCCCCTTCTCATATTTTTGTTTCTATGAAAAGCATTGTTTTAGGGTCATTTAAAAGCTGAGTAAGAATTTATGAAGTGGTTTCCTCCAAAAACACAGGTCTTCCAAATTCGAATCTTTTTACATGAATCAATAGTCCACTATGGACTACCGAAGATTTCCTGCAAATAATTACTTAGCAGTAGCCTCGATTGACTATTTTCTTCATACTAAATTCATGATGATGTATTCTATTATGATTTTTTATAATATACCATAATTTTAATACTATTTATTTTCTACAAAAAATTATGATATTATAAGAAACAAGCCTTCACATTCTTCTGCTTCTACATTAGACCTTTTTAATTCATAAATTGCTTGTCTTTCAAATAATATGTATATAGTACAACAATTTCTTTTCTACAAAAAATTATGATTTCATAAAAAAACGACGCTTCACATTCCCATGTGGAACTTTTGATGCTTTGCCGCTATTAAATATATTTATATCTCGGCCCAGTATTAGTTTTCATTACTGGCCGAACGTAGAAATGTAACGGTGTCCTGTATTGACTTAATATGGAATTGAAGTACTGGCGGAATATCAGCAGCTAACGTTAAATTAGCACTCTTGTTCCAATACCGAAGTAGTGCTATCCGTCGGCGGTTTTCCGATCGTTTTCAAATAAAAATTTTTTCTAACAAACAGTGCAATCCGGACAGTACTGACTCCGATGTTGGCAGAGTACATGCAAACGACGTTAAACCAATACTCGTATTTATTACATTCCCAACACCAATTTAAATATTGTCTGAGTTCGCGCAAATGATGTTAAAGCAGTGCTGATGTCCAGTACATTTCCAATATCTATAAATATCAATCATTTGTTAACTGTATTTTTTTTATCTATAAACAGAATAACACCTCTCTAGAACGAATCGTAAGGGGTAAAATAAATGTTTCGTTATACAGAGATTTTATACTATGCAGGTATGTATTAGGGAGATTTGAAAAGTTTGATTTTTTTATACAAAGGTTTTATTTAACGTTATGTTTACAGAAAAAATAAAGATTTTTTTAAAAACTAAATTATTGATAATGTACTCGCAAAATCATTCAAATTTTCTGCAACTTCTACAAAATGGATAATATCATATTTTTTTATACAGTGTAATGAACTAAATTTTATTTAATACATGCAAGAAAAGTGCCACTTTCCGCGTGATTTTTTCAATTTGGAGCAAATGTATAATATAATCAGTGAAACATAAATGCGGCATTGATAAACTATCGATTCGGTCGTATTTAGTACCGGCTCTTTGAAGTACTACCAAAATACTACAAAATTATTATAATTATGGTGAACCATTTTAAAACTTGATCCATACACACACCCTACCGTATACAGGGTGTCCAAAAAGTGTGAAAACGGTGGAATATCTCGAGAAAAACACTTCGGATCAAAAACATAAAAATATACGTATCAAATATTTTTCCAAAATCTATCCGATGACACCCATCACGACCCCCACCCCCACCCCCAGGGAGTGGGGCTGGGGCAAACTCTGAAATCTTAAAAAGGAACCCCTAATTTTTTTTGCAGATTCGGATTTCTGAATAAATTCTACATAAGTTTCATCTAAGAGAAATATCATTTCGGTAAAAAATGACCCAGTTATTGACCATAATAATATGGGTAAAAATAATCCAAAATGAGAATATCTCGAAAAAGAAAAATTGGATAAAAAAAAACAATAGACGTGCAAAATATTTTTTCGAGCCATGTTTAATGCTAGTGCTAAATCAATCTTCGTTGCCAGTAATAAACCAGTAATAAAAACTGATACTGGATAAAAGTTAATTTTGGACGTAACAAACATAACAAAAGCCGCTGTTCGGTGCTACAGGTTGATTAGTGTAGCGACACTAAATGCTAGTACTAGGCGAATATTCAACTCGGGTCCTGGAACGAT
>JABFPM010004747.1:0-12193 GCA_022817325.1 Idris sp. 1 HC-2018 | reverse complement strand
GCTAACTCTAAGAAACTATCCCAATCATCATCTTTAGATACAAACTGTTTCAAATACTCTATTAATACGTAATGGGACCTTTCAAGACTGCCATTTGTCTGAGGATGAAATGCAGTCGTTTTATATTACCTAATGTTTACTTTTTTTGCAACGTTTTTCATAAGTTCACTAAGAAAATTGGTACCTTGATCAGTAAGGACGGCCTTAGGAGTGCCATATATACAAACAAAGTTTCTCAAGAAATTTTCTGCGACAGTACTAGCTGTAGCGTTAGGGATAGCTATAGCAACACAATATTTAGTGAGTAAATCTGGAATAGTTAAAATATACTTATTATTATTATTAGTTAAGGGAAGGGGACCAACAATATCTAATTCATTTGGCAAAAGCAGTAACAGGCGTATCGGTAATGGCCATAGGTAGGCGGGTTTTGACTCAATTTAATTTCTTCAATTTACACGGTAAACATTGCTGGATGAAATTGTGTATATCTTCTTTCATATGCTCCCAAATAGTACGATATGACAAATAGTAAGATTAATGAAATTTTCTCTAAATAAAGTTTTTAATTATCCCAAAAGTCTGTTCCATGTAATCATATTTATCTGCATAATTTTTGGAATACATATTGATTTTAAATCTTTAAGTTTAATAAATTCATACATATTTATAAATCCAGATGAAATGTCTTTCCAAGTGACTCTATTAGGATTTTCATTGTCACTGATACAGACACCCATACAATAAAATTTTCCTTTTTTAATACAATTAATTATTCCAAGTTCCATGGAATCATTAAATTTTCCCATAAATTTATGTTTCAATAAGTTCTTACTCTGGAATTCAAAAGCTTTGCCATTCGTATTGAGATATATTACAAGATTATCTTTCATCATTATCAAAGAATCTCAATGTTCTTTTATATTTTCAGAAATAGATTTTTCTAATGCTTCATCTTCGTTAGGTTCTTGAGTTTCGACTAATTCTTGTTCAGGTTCAGGTTCAGATTCAAGTTCGGAATCTGCGTCTGTGTCCTCTGAATCTTCTCCCGAATCAGGATCAATATTTGTTGAATCAATACTAATAGGTTCTAATGGTTCAGAATCTGAATCATCATCTTTGTGAGTCTGTATTTCATATTGTGTATTTAAATCTTCCAGAATTTCTTCACGTGTTTCTTCTGAGTTCTCAGCTAGATCCTTATAATATTCGGAGGCCACTGCTTTATCAGTCCATGATTCCGAGGAACTTACATATTCTTTTGCCAGCCTTGTATACGATATCATAATCATATTCTTCTATCTTTAGCCGCCATCTAGCCAATCGTGAAGTAGGATCTTTTGCAGTTTAGATCCATATAAGAGGTTTATGATCACTAACTATAGTAAATTTGTGACCGTATAAATATGGACGAAAATAATGAATACAGTACATGATTGCAAAAGCTTCTTTCTCATATGTACTATATTTTTGATCAGTGGCAGAAAGCATCTTGGAAACGTAAGAAATGGGCTGATCTTTTCCAAGTGGGCCCTGGCTTAGTATGCCTCCAATAGCATATCCGGAAGCATCAGTAGTCAAGATGAAAGGTTCATTAAAATCAGGGAAACGTATAACTGGTTGTTCACAAAGTTTATCTTTCAGCAAGTTGAAGGCAGTTTGTTGTTCGAGTTGCCAAGTGAAATCTGATTCCTTTTTTAACAACTTTGTCAATGGCTGTGCAATGGCTGAAAATTTGGAATAAAACGTCTATAGTACCTAGCCAAACCTAAGAACTTTACAAAGAAAGCTACACTTTTCTGGTTGCAGCTTTAAATTTGCTTTACGTAATCGTTCTATTAACTTTTAATATTTTGTTTCATATTCATTCAGATTTTTAGCATAAATTACAATATCGTCTAAGTAAACGAATAATTCAGTTCCTTGCAGGCCAAACAGTACATTGTCCATAAGTCTTTGAAACGTAGCAGGTACATTTTTCAAACCGAAATGCATCTGCGTAAACTAGAAGTGACCGTGAGGACTGGAAAAGGCAGTTTTCTGCATATCCATGAGTTCCATAGGAATCTGATGAAAGCCTGAAGCGAGGTCAAACACGGAAAAATACTTGGCTTCACCTAACTGATCAAATATATCATTTATATTTGGTATAGGATAAAAATCACCAACAGTTTTGTCATTTAATTTTCGAAAATCCAGAACCATACGCTATGTTTTATTTCCGTCAGAGTCGGCTTTCTTTGGAACAATCCAAACCAGGGTGTTGTAAGGGTAGTGAGATTCCTTAATAATACCATCTTCCACTAGTTTATTAACTTGTCTTGTTAATTATTCTTTAAGCGTGGGGGGGGGGGACCGATATTGTTTGGTATTAATAGATAGATCATCGGTCGTGAATATTTTATGAGTCATCACATCTGTTGAGGTTAGTTTTTCAGTTGGTAAATGAAAACAGTCAGCACTATTTGCTATTAATCTCTTTACTTCGTCTTTTTCTATTGGATCATTTAAATGATCCAACTTCATTAAATTTATTATAGTTTTGGCTTTATTTTGTGTAATAGAATCGTCTCCTTCATTTTTTCCTGTTTCAGATATCATCATTACCTGTTCTGATCCTTTTATCTCGTCGACAGCAACTAGATTTATATTTAGTTGAATAAATTCGATCTCTTCCTCATTAATATTTATAATTGGGACCATGGCTTGTCCATTACAGTTTTTAACTAAAGCATTACCGAAGAATACTCCTGGTTGAATAGTTTGGAGTGGTAAATACCCTTCGTCGAGATGATTCTCAATTTTAATTAGTGCCAATGTACGAGAGCGAGGAGTCATTTTTTGAGTTGGATTTTTATAAAACGGTATGTTTAAATTATCGATCTCGAAGGTTTTACTTTTATAATTCAGCTTTGCCTTAGCTGAAGTGAAAAATTCTGAGCCAAGTAGACCATCATGTTTTAAAGGGAAATCGTCAGGTATAACATGAAATTCAGTTTCTATGCCAAGAAACTTAATAATAGTACTACCAAGTGTAGTCACAGTCTGAGAAGTTATTCCACAGTCTGAAAAGATAGGGATTACAGATATTATACCTCTAGGCTTTATATATTCCGCCATTTTGTTTTTAGGTAAAGGATTGTTTTGTGAATTAGTTCCGGAGCCCAGTGAATTATTACCGTGTGAATAATCCTCGGTACTCAAAGAATTCTCCTGTAAATCTTCTCGTGATCCTAGACTCTGGATTATTAAATCCTTTTTGATTGTCCGGTTGGGTGTATATGACAATTTTTTATTAATTATTGCCATATTAATTTTTTATTAATATTAATCCGCCCATTGGATTTTTGTATGGAATCTGATTTTCGGACGTCTAAAGAGTATCCCTGCCAATTTGCAACAAAATCCTCTGAGGGATATTGGAATAACCTTAAAATTTAATTTTTTTATATTTTATTTCAATTTTGGATCATTATAGCATTTCAAAATAGTTAAATTCTATGAAATAATAGTTTTTTAGATTTTTTTCGAAGTCAGACGCAAAAAGCAATACTTTATATGCAAAAATTTAATAAACGACACATTATGTATACTTTTGCTTAATCTTCGGATAGCCAGGCGGGGCGACTAGGTCGCCCCAAAATTTGTTTTTCGCTTGTAACTTGTTCAATTCATCGTATTCGTATCCAGTTTTTTTTGTAAATTAATATTTTGAGCTATAGAATAACGACGTAAAAAAATAATTATCATAAGATCATTATTTTTTTTTTTATGAATTATTTCTCTGGGGCGACTTAGTCGCCCCACCTGGTAACTTGACTAAATTTTTCTGTTGTCATAGATATTATTGATAAATTATGTTTGAAATTAATTGTATAATCATCAATAACGACACTAATATATAAATAATTGTCATGCATCACTTTAATTATTTATTTATAACTAATATATTAATTTTTTCGGTTTTTCTAGTATAAACAAATTTTTATGTGTAAAACTGAATTTATTATGTATAAATTGCAATAAACAATCAATATTTTGTTAAAACCTGTTTAATTATTACTAAACGTGTGAAAAAAACATTTTTATATTACAAATTTTTCGCGCATGCTCAATACCGCGCTACGACGCGCATGCTCGCGAATCGGAGCATGTTTTTGGAGCAAACTTTGATTACGGTGATTTTTGCAAACGTTGAAGTTCGTTGTGCGTTATTGAATTATCCCTGCTGTTCTGCTGTTATATATTTATAAGAATGGACTTGAGAAGTGGAAAACGAAAACATATTGAAAGTTCATCATCAGACGAATGTAACGGATCTGATGTTCAAGCGTCTGAAGATGAAAATGAGGAAATCTTGTCTGAAAATGAAGATGAAATCATTTCAAACCCTGGTGATACGGAAGAAGACTCTTTAAGTGCAAGTGATTCAGACAACGAATCGGCAAACAATGTTTCTTTGAATGCTAAATCTGACAGAATCATTACGTCTCGAGATGGAACGCAATGGCACACGAAATCATTCCCTCCAAAAGGTCGAAGATCATCTGCGAATGTGATAAAAAAGAAACCAGGTTTGACAAATTATAGCAAAATGGTCGAAACCGTACCTGATTCATTTGATTTGTTTATGGACGATAAAATCATAGATTTAATTGTCAAGAACACGAATGAAAAAGCAGCAGCTGATCCAAAAATCCCTAACACATGGAAAGAAGTCACAGCAACAGAAATAAAAGCTTTTCTCGGACTTTTAATTTTGATGGGAGCCCATCATTCAAGGAAAGAATCATTGAATGATATGTGGGGATTGAATGAGAACGATTTATTTCGAAGACCTATTTACGCAGCAGTGATGTCGAGAAATCGGTTCCAGCACATTTTGAGATTCATTCGGTTTGACAATATTCAAACCCGAGAAGAGCGTAAAAGCACCGACAAATTAGCTGCTTTTCGAGAACTTCATGACTTATTTGTGGAAAATTGCAAAAAGGCATACAATCCAGAGAGTCACGTTTGCATTGATGAGCAGTTGGTTCCATTCAGAGGTAGAGCTCCATTTCGTGTTTACATCAAGTCTAAACCAGATAAATACGGAATCAAAATTTGAGCGCTGTGCGACAAATTGAATTCGTATGCCTGGAACCTTCAAGTTTATACAGGTATTTTTGGGTTTTCATAATAATTTTTTCTGAAATTGTATGATATTTTAAAAATTTTTTTGTTCACATTGATTATAATAATTATAATTTACAGGAATGCTCAACAACCGTCCTGAGAAAGAACAAGGAAAACGAGTTGTCACAGACCTTGTCACAGATTTGCCTTCTGGATATGACATAACGACAGACAATTTTTTTACCTCGTTGAAGTTGGCTCAAGAGCTGTTGAAAGATAAAAAAACTTTGACCGGTACCATGCGGAAAATTCGGAAAGAAGTGCCAAAAGAGATGTTGCCGAATAAAAGTCGCGAACTGAATTCTAGTTTATTTTTGCATACCAAAGATGCAACAATAGTGTCTTATGTGCCGAAGCAGAGAAAAGCAGTCATTTTCTTTTCTACGCAACACTTAGGTATGTATTTTTGATACCGCGACTAATTTTATAAAGTGTATTCAATGAATAATAAACAAAACGATTTTTCTAGCTCCAGAAATTACTTCGCAAGAGTTCAATCACAAGCCAGAAATGATTATGCGATACAATGAGTGCAAAGGAGCTGTCGACACGCTTGATAAAATGGTCAAAGAGTACACTTGTAAAAGAGGTACACGGAGATGGCCATTGCTTTTATTTTACAATTTCGTCGACATCGCTGCACTGAATTCGTACGTTATATTTACTACGAAATTCCCTTATTATTACGACAATAAGAAGCACAGTCGTAAAGTTTTCTTGAAAGAGCTTGGTTTAAGTCTTGTTAAACCATTGGTTATTACACGAAGCAAAAATATGCAACGTTTGCCGCGACTCATTCAAGAATCTATCAAAACCTTTCTTCAACATACGGAAAACTCAGACAATGAGCAAGCAAGCACTTTATCACAAGATTTGCCGACGAAGAGTCGCTGCGTTTTTTGCCCACGCACCAAAGACACCAAAGTAAAAGCGATTTGCAAAAAGTGTAAAAGATTTGTATGTTCTACTCATTCAGCTCGAGAACATATGATTATGTGCAATGATTGTAAAAATAGTGAACAAGTCGTCGACGAGTAGGCGCGCAGATGAGTGATTTTCTCATTTTTCGAGTTAGTGGACAGATTTGTTATAATAAACATGTTTTATAATAAGAAATTAACATAATGTAGATTTTATAAAATTACTATGATGATAAATCAACACGTTTAACCACGTTAAACGATTGCACACATCAGTTTCTAATGTTCTAAGTTCATGTGAACATTTGTTATAATAAAGATGTTTTATAATAAAAAAAAATACCAAAATGCATATTTTATTACATTATTATGATGATAAATAAACATATATGTTCATACAAACCGATTAAGATTAATAATTAACAAAAAAATAAGTTTAAATGAATGAAAACGCGTTGGGGCGACTAGGTCGCCCCACCTGGTAGTCCGCGTCAGTATTTTTCACCTGGCTATCCGAAGGTTAAACTAGGTCTTATGAAGCAATTTGTGAAATCACTGGACAAGGATTCAAAGGCTTTCAATCATATCAGAAAATTTTTTCCAGCTTTATCGGAAGCAAAGGTCAAAGCTGGTATTTTTGTTGGTCCTCTGATAAAAATACTTCTGTATTCAAAGGTGTTTATCAATTTGTTGAAGCTTACAGAAAAAGTTGCGTGGAATAGTTTCGTGAATGTCGTTGAAAAATTTCTCGGAAATCACAAGGCAGCTAATTATGAACAACTGGTAAGAAATCTAATGAAAAATTATCAAAAAACTGGTTTCCGTATGTCATTTAAAGTTCACATGCTGGATGCACATTTAGACCACTTCAAACAAAACATGGGTTCTTACTCGGAAGAACAAGGCGAGCGATACCACCAGGATATTACGAAGTCTCAGTCGCATCTTTTCGGCGAGTGTGAATCTGCAAAAGTTTGCGAAGACTTGAAAAGCTTGCTGTGTGGAGACGAAGGCCCTCACAACTATTGGCCAGTTTAAACCTCTAGACAGTTCTTACACGCCAGCTCTGTGCTGTTTGAACTGAGGACAGCGGAGTACAAAGTGCTCTGTTCTGTTTGTCGTCCTACAGTCACAAGCATATTCGTTGACAAATATAAAATGATTGCGGTATTCCTGGATGGGAATTATTCGTGACCAGTCAGAACTTGCGTCGCGTAGAAGTCGGGGATCATCTTACTGGCAGTTATATCTGCAATTATGTATATAAATCAGGCATCTCATCTCAACTATTGCCTTTTCGGTAGACTTACCGAACATGAAGCCGAACGGTCTAGCAGATACATTCTCCGACGTCATGGTTGAAATCAAAAATGTTTTCAGAAGACTGGAGTTTCTCCAGTATCGAGAGAAGGCAAATCGACCTACACAATTTTAGATCTTGCGGATCCTTGTAGCCATTCTTCAGAAAAGTACGCAGCATTCCGTGTTTCCACACAGATGGGAACACGCCGAAGGTTAGACACCCGTTGTAAACTTGCGTCAGATGAGTGATTAAGATGCTACCTGTCCGCTTTAGCACCCCTACCTCTATCAAAGCCTTCACGCTCTTTAAGCTTCTCATCGCAACTCTAACCTTCTGTTCCATAAAGTATGGAGCATCCTAAATCTCTGACGGATGCCTCACGCTTTCCCTAATCTCCCGTTGTTTCAGTGTGTTGGTTTCGGCGTTGTCGTCGACAACGCGAACATGTATGAAGTGTTCTGTGGTGCCCTGCATGTTGCGCGTGGAATTATCTTCTTTTTGCAGAATTTTTAGCGTAACTTCGGCTGCAATCATATCCGCTTGATGTTTATACATGAAACTAAAAACATCCTCTGCTTTGGCTCCGCGCTCGGTAGCAAACTTAAGCCAGCTTTTTCGTTAAGCAGCTCTCACTAGCTGAGATTATTTACGTAGTGCCGCTTTGTGTTCCCTTTGCGTTCTGTCGCGATCCTCCACATCTGCCGCGCACTGAGTGGCACGTCTAAGTCTATGTACAATTTTCTTATGAACCGTAAATCGCGAAGTCCACCATGGATTCGATTTTATAAGCCTAACATTTTATACCATAAGTATTTTTATCACATGTCGGAGTGCCAGTCTGTTCGTCGGATAGATGTTTTCGTTGGGAAGTCTTTTTGTCGGGAAATAATTGTATACTCATTTTTAATGGTTTTGTGCAATTTATTTCACATTATTAGTTTTTATATAATTAAGTATAATTTATTATATTATATTTATTATATTATATTGGAGGCTAGCGAACCGTTCCGCTAGTCACCTGCTATGATACAGAAAACTAAATCCAAATGTTGATTACCACTAGAATTATGAGTTATTAATGTGCCTTCATATAGCGTAAACTAATAAACAAAATTATATTACAAAAAAATAATTTTCAAAATCAAGAATTTTAAAATGTGAATTTTTCAAAAAATATCATGTAAACAATAGTCAACATTTTCCAAACAAAAAACATAAGCATTTTGTGCTATTTATGTGCTCTCAGATAGCACTAACAAACATTCAAAATTCTGCTTCGAAATTCCCTACTTCCAAAAAATCTTATATTTCAAAAATAAAAATCATTCAGACACACGAAATTTTGAAGTCATCCCTATAAACACCGATTGCCTAATGGAAGATTAATTATAAAATCATACAGATTTCTTACAATTGCACATTAAAATCATTTATAAATAATTCTTTTCAATGTTTTTTATTATTAGTCCAAAATAATATAATTATTTTTGTTAAAATTTTTTTGAAAATTATATTATAATTTTTCTTTTGTTTGTTAAATTTAAAGAAATAGTTCATTATTTAACTGAACAAATTATCAAATATTCAAAATTTCTTATTTAATTAATAAAAATGTTCAATTCAAAATTACACTTTTAATTATAAAAAAATAAAAAGTATATACATATGTTATTTAAAACCAATTCAATGATTATATAGAAAAATGTAATTATTATAATATTTTAAGTGCTATTTTGTAAGTAACGGATTTATAGGAAGGATCTAATGAAAAAAAGATACTAAATTTTATAAATTGAAATAAATGTATGAATTTTTATTAGTTTTTAAAAAGCGTGTATAAAATTACGTTTAAGGATAGGGTAGAATACAAAATTGACTAGGTGTTGATATGGATTAGAAATTCCAAAAAAATTCGTATATATGTAATTTTTCCTCGCGCTTCGATTGCACTATATATCAAAATTTAAATCTCAATATTTTTATAGGTTAGGTAACGTAATTTTTTCAGTTTTTATTTTTTACGTATTTTTTATGCCAAGTTTGATGCAGAATGATAAAATTATGTTAAGTTTTCATTGACAGCCCTATAACGTAAGAAATAAAGCCGCTGAAGCTTTTTTCGTGAAAGATGTGTCATGATTAATCACTCAATTTGGGTTTAATTGTCAAAAAACAAATAAAATCCACATAAATAAATTATATTATCGATATTTAATAAGTTTTCATTAGCAATAACAAATCTTCATATAGAAAATAGATACAAAATTCATAATTTTGAACATTTAAACTATCAATAGAAATTATTTTATTTTTTAATGTATTTATGATACTTTTTAAGCTTATTTTTTATGTTAAACTATTATATACACTTTATACATTATTTACACATTAAAAACTACCCGATTTGTAAGTGGGACCTTCTTTGCTTCGTTTCGTTGTCTCCACTTTTTTAGCTGTCGATTTTTTATTTTTTCTTCTTTTTTTGAATTCGATTGAATGAGATTTTTCACTTTCAGATACTCTTTTACGAGTCAATCTTTGTGCCACATCAAGAGTTGAGTTACTGATCTGCAGACTAATTTCTTTGAAGAGACTAGATATAAATTTGTCAGCGCCAAAATTAAATTCAGATACACATATTGCGGAAGCAATTTCGACCCTTTTTTTCGTGACAAAAATTTCTTTAGAGCATTTGTTCCATAGAGAGTGATGAAAGGACTCATTTGCATTTTGAGTCTTGCACTGAAGACAACCCTTGAGTAATTCATCTGTAGACAATCTTTCATAAATCGGTAAAATTTTGTCTAAATATTCTGGATTTACCGGAAACTTTACATTTTGAACGTGTTTTCCAGGGGTAAGTCCAGATGAAATTGCCTTCTGGTAGAAACACCAAGAAGTCGATCCACTTGGACACAGGTGATGCCGAGGAGATTTATCTGTTGATACTGCATGGAACATTGTTGCCATTACAGCTTTTCGCATCTCTTCAACGTTACCTTTATTTCTATAAATAGCAATTCTCACTCATTTTTTAAATTAAATATACAGTGAATATCCACAAAAAATGTGAAAGATATTATCAGAAAAATTGTACCCAATTAATTATCAAATACAATCAAAATTATGTGATGTAAAATGAAAGATAAAGCCATCAGTATAAATATTTTAATAATATGCTCTTGTATTCAATATTTGTTAAAAAAGTGTAAATACAAAAAAAAAACAATGTGAAACCAAGTTATGAGATAAGTTTTACTCTCATCAATTATTTACCTGATAAAAAAAAATTTTGTAAAAATTTCTATTACGATAGCATAACATTACGATGCATGGTCTACGCCTCTTTTACCTTCTAAAAAAACATCTTTCTTACATCTCTATTGAAAGCTTCACCCTCAACATAAATAATATATAATTTTTTTATAAGTTTGAATATAAGATTTAAACATTTATTACAATAACTTGAGCTGTAGGTTTTTTTCGACAGCTCTTCTCATTACAGTTGACGATTTCAGGTAATAAAATATTTTGTTTTATTGTGGTTAAAATTTTAACCAAAAAAACATACTTATTATTCTTCATTTTTTTGTACTGGCACTAAACTAGTAGTTTATATGGCAAAGTTATTAAAAAACATACATTGACGTATATTATGATGATAAAAATATTAACAAAATTATCTTTTATTGTTAAACAACTTTTTTTACAGCAAAAATTCCGGTATTAAAATTAATTTAGTTCGTAAAAATCATGGTTCAAATTGAATCGCCAGATTTTTTAACGCGTGGGATAATCTTTAATACATTTCAAATGAGAAATACCACACAACTGACATCACGCGTTCACAAAAGAAATCTAGAGTGTAGAAGAAATCTAGGATGTAGGAAAAAGTGGATTTTTTTATTTCCATGTCTACAGCATGTAAAAGATCTAACTTAAAAGAAACAATAAACGTAGCACACTAAAACTCCAGCAAAGAGAGTCGCGCAGTTTTCAAAGACCTTTTGCCTCGTCGTGTCGCTGCCATGGACCTTTGATATGACAGCAAACGTTACGTTTAATACAACCAAAATCTAAAAACAACGTTTGCTTTTTCAGTTTTACTTTCTCTTTTTTTTATTTTTATGCATTCTCATCCAATTTTGAGTTATTTTCAAAATTTCAAGTTTCCAGCTCTTCGGGAAGTTAATTTAAAATCGATTACAAAATTTAAGACAGACATGCACAAAGCGAATAAATAATAAAAACATGGTAAAAATCGTTCTTGAAACTAAAAAATCATGCTCTACAACTTAATTGAGAGAATTGATTAAAAAACTTGCTATTTCTGTGATTTCACAGTGTTATAAATTCCATAAATCAGTCACATCCAAATTTGGACTGTGATATTCTAGAAAGCGCTAAAAATTACTTCTAGAAATGAGGTTGCATTTTTTTTATGTCCCCTTAATAATAATAATACCATTTTATTAAAGCTGTACCATTTTTCTGCCAGATCAGCTCACCAGTAGAGAATGTCTATTGCGAGCATATATATAAAGGGTGTTCATTTTATCTGAAGACATAGAAATATCTCCAAAACTGTACGTCGGATCAAAAAAAGTGGGTAATGAAATTTGTTGGTCTCGAAGGGGGACATCCAATGATACCAAACTCGACCTTCCATCCCCTGGGGGTGGCGGAGGGGGGAAGTTATAAAACTTAAATAGGAACCCCTATTTTTTATTGCAGATTCGGGTTCCCCAGAGAAGAATACCACAATTTGACATACGATTAAAGCGATTTCGGC
>JABFPM010004746.1:0-12194 GCA_022817325.1 Idris sp. 1 HC-2018 | reverse complement strand
TGTGTAAATTAAAAGCTAAATAAATAAATGTTGTTATTAAAATACCTATGTGGTAACCTATAAAATGTATTTCAAGATTTTTCACAATAATTACTGCATACATTTTTAGAATAAAAAAACATATAATAATAATAAAACAAAGAAACATAACAATTATTTATAAATATATCAATTTTGTTTAAAATATTTCATTGTTTTATAATCATTTAGCTTCTATTTTACACACGCACCATCTATACGTAGTACATGTGATTCCCGTTAGTGCAGAATCCTATCACGTTGGTCGCGCAAGGCTCAGCCGTGCGACACTAAAAGGCTGAGCCATGTGCAGCAAACGGAAGACCCGTCTGTGCACGCATCACACACTTGAGGCGCTGACTTGTGTAATACACATCTGACAGTGTTGTTACAATCGTGCTAATCATTTGTGCACAAGCGTCAGACGTGTGCCACGAATCGGGAAAATTGGAATTCCTTGGCACACGTCTCAGACGTTTGTAACACACGTGGCAGACGTGTGCAGTTTTCTACGTGGATATATACCTATAACATTTAATTTAATAATATAAAGCAGATGCACCAGTTATCGACAACATAAGAAATTTTCGAGCTTTCAAAAATCTATCATAGCATCAATTCAATCTTTAACTACATAAATATATGCAAATATTGTAGAATTTAATAAGAAATCAACATTTTGTAGTTAAGGTATATTGCATGATGATTAAATTATGAATTTACTTAAAAAAATAACAAAAAAAGTCAATAATTGTTTTAATCGTGATCTTATTTCTAAGCTAATCATCCAAAACTCACTTGTTATTAAAAAATAAACATTCAACTACCTTCTCAGAATTGAACCTTCCGAGGCTTAATTTTAAAATATTTAAATTCAAAAAACACAGCTTGAACGCGGGCGTTTGCGGAAGTTTGAATTTTGTAAGCATATAAATATAAAACCACAATCTACATCTCTACTTTTTTACAATAAAAAACTATACTTACGAAAAAAGTTGCCTGGTACAGATTTCACGAAAAAAGAAACATACACTTACTTGAATTAATTTTTTTAAATTAAAAATATTAGCTGAAATCTCGAATTATTAATTATTTTGTACGTCATAAGAGTGTTTTTAATACTAAAATATAATACGTTCAGCAATAAATTATTAAATTTGTTATCAGTTTAGATGTTTAAAACTGATGCTTTAAATGTTTTTTTATTTATTTTTATGGTTAATAAATGAATATCATAAAATAGTCGTTGTTTTGTCAAGCGTATTATCAAATTACTTTAAGTGTATTTGATCATAATTGTTTTCATTCATTTAGTTACTTTCAACTTTGAATAAATAATTATTTTAATATTAAAACATCAATTTGAAAATTCTTAAATGTTTTACTAAGCATGCGGGTCTCTGAGAAAAGGTTAAAAATCGAATTGGAAAATATTTATTTTACAGTTAAATGTAAATTTTCTTAATGCTGGAAGTTTTTTTCATTATTAAATATTATATAAGCTCAAATCATCATTTTTCTATTTAACAAAAAATTATTTTGTATCTAATGAATTAAATAGCAAAAATGTCGATAAGTAGTGCAACTACTTTTTATAAACTTATAAGTTTTTTTTAGTTGACCTTATTTTTTTGTTGAAGAAAATAAATAACAAACCAGAGAACATTATTTGTAATGTGATCCTGGCCATGAGTAATGATTTGACCATGTGAAATTCAACTTACTAAGGAATGAAAAACATCTCTTTCTCGAAAATGACTCGTTACTATCCAAACCGGCACACGTACGTAACCGGAGAATGAAACTGCTTCTATTAGATTTACGACTATGGACCTGAATGACTTTGTCACTGATAGGTCCTGAACACAGCGGAAATTGCATTTCAAATCACTTCCCAAAGGCGTTCGCATGCGTCACAGGTCGAACACAAGAGTCAGATAAGACTAAATGTTTAAGTTTCACTTGGAGCCTCGAAATTTCTTTTGACATTTCCTTGATTCAATGACATTACATTAACTTACCAAGTTCCATCGAGAAATGCAAAGTACAAAGTTTTTGTGGTAAAGAAGATTGGATTTTCACGGATTGTAAGAACGGGGCTTGTTGCAAGTCAGGAAGGTAACTCAGATGAACGCAGCCAGCGGAGAGTAAACTTTGTTTTCGAACGAGAAAATTAACATAACGTGTCAGTAAAATTAGATTTCTTTTTCGTCCAAAAACCTTTGAAGTTGAGCTTGCCAATAACTCAACCAAGAAAGTAAATTTACTATTTGCAATTCATCATGTTTTAATTGAAATATATAATGAGGCTTGGCACTCATCTTATTTATTTAAGAAATATATTTTTCAATTTATAAAATTCCACTATATAATCTTGTTTTGGTGCAAACAAATTTAATATTAAAGGCTGAAGAAAACTCATTAAACATTTTTTACTGCGCAAAATAGTTCATTGCTTTTAATGTGATTTCAATCATAAATTAAATTTTTAAGAAAAGTTCAGTTTTCAAGTTTTATTGAAAGTTAAATAATATTACAGTGCAAATAATATTAAACTTTCAGGTTCACAAAAATTTCTTACGAGGATGAAAAATGTTTTGTTTAATAAATTAGAACTCGTTTTCGAATGTTGTGAACTTTGTTGTAATTTAATTTTACATTCAGTGCTGCAATTAAAAATTGAATTTCTACTTTGAATCAAAACCGATCCATAATTCTAGGTTACAATTGCAGGAACTAACATTATTTGTACAGAAAAATATTTACAACCTCAATTATATTCATCTAATATTTGTTTTTTAATTTGTTTCAGGTGAGAGACCAGAAGCTATGCAAACAGGTACAGCAGGGCCTATATTGTCATCAAGCTGTTTAGTCGTATCTCTAATTATGTTGTACATATCTTCAGTATGAAAGAAACGTCGCTCCAGTGCTACCAACTAAATCCAAAATGTCAAACGATAAAAAAACAATAGACACTTTTTCGAATCATCGAATTTAATATTAATTATTATTACACTTAAATAACTTCTTTTTAATATAAAAATTCAAAAATAAGTATTTATTTATAATTTACTCATATATTTTATAGGTTACCATAATTTTGATTTTTTGAAATTTTGTTATGCAACATTTGATGCAAAATAAAGAAATTATTTGAAGTTTCTATTTGCAGCCTTAAATTTTAAAAAGTAAGTTTACTGAAGCATTTTTGTTAAAAACGTATCTTAATTGATCACGAAAAATAAGTTTTGGTTTTGAAAAATATTATTTATCGATAATAAGAAATTATTCAAGAACTCGTCCCTATCGTTGATTCTAATGAACGAAAACAAATTACAATCTATTAAGACTGCAAAAGAACTTGATTGAGTAAATTGGTTTTAATCGATTATAATGGATTCTCGTTTACTAAAATACTGTATTTCATCAGATAGTTAATTTATTAGTTGCAATTTTATTTCTTAATTAGAAGTCATAAAAAATGTATTTGGTGAAAAAAGAATTGGCCATAAAAACCACATTTGGACAATATTTATTTGTTTTTATTCACATCATCAATTCATTCCAATCGAAATAAATACCATTTTAAATGAAAAAGTGTCACTTTGGTTCAAGGTGATATGTAAAACATGTTAAAAGTTCCTTAGCTGTCTCTCTTCCAATTATATTATAGAACAAAGACAGCTTACGGATTTCTAACACATTTGATATATCGGAGACAGCACTAATGATTCATGGCTTTTATAGAACAAGACACGAAAGTGTGTTCTGGTGGTCACAATTCAACAACAAAAACATTTGATATATCAACTATTGATCTAGTAAGTGAGAACAAATTGGAACCATAAAAATCAATAAAAATTCGATTGTTGAAAAAAATCGGTTTTCATTGGTTATTTGATATTCCGGTCGATTCTCATTTACCAGAGAAAAAAAACAACAAACAAATGCGTGTGTAACATTGTCAGCTTTAACGGAGTTAGGGATGATTCACAATGAAAGCTTAAAGACGATTCACAATGAACGTTTATGTGGTTATTATCCTTTGAATTTGTAAACATTTCACACGCAAATAAAAAAAGGTATTTGCACTACCTAGGTACACGCACTACCAAATTATTAGCGTTCATTGTAAATGGTCATTTATGCAAAAGTAGCATTGCGCATATTTATGTATTAAATTCATATTAAGGTTCTACCACAATGAAAAAAAATTGCACTTCGTTTTTGTTAACGCTTTTTTGTGATAAAACGTTCAGGTGATATATCAAACGTGTTAAAAGTTTATAGCCTGTCTTTCCTTCTTAATATAAATGGGAGAAAAAAAAATGAATTACAAACTTTTGACATGCTTAGCACATTATTTTAATCCGTTTTGATACGCATTGTGAATTGCCCCTGAATTTGCACAAAAGCCAATGCGACTTTCAGCCAACAGTACAAATTTTTCTATTCTATAAGAAAGGTAACTGTTGCTGGCTCAAATTACAATGTACTCATGCATAAATACTGTATAAACCCGATTTGTTGATGTACATTGTGAGAATCATATTGTTACGATTAAGCAGACAAATAACCCATGATGATTGCAATTCACTTATTGCAATTTTAACTTAGTAAACAAAAAATGAATTGGAGGATAGTTATAAAAATGCTCTGTGTGCAACACGAAATATATATACTGAAATGAATTATTTTTCAAAATAAAAAGAGAGTAAAGAAATAGAACAAGCACATTTATACCTGAAATATGGCCAATTTTACAGAACTTTTAACTGTAAATTGAAATTTGTACATTCAGTTGTAAGATGTTATTAATAAGATCATAATTTTCATTGTACTAAACAAAAATACTTGAAAAGTTATAATGATTATATTTATCGATTTTAGTAGATTTTAAATGTTTTTACTATGTTCTTTTTGATGGGTTTTAATAACTTTTTACAGGTTCACTAGGTTTTCATATAAACTTGATGAAACTTTCCGCAAAGTATTGGAAACATACAAGTTAAAAGTTCCGAAAAATTAATCGTATGTAGTAGAAGTGAATTATATACAAAAGTAATAAAAATTATTCAGTTATACAAAAAGCAATAATTTATCATTTTCTATTTTTGTTTATCTGTAAAATTATTCAAGTATTACTGGATATTCAACAATTGGAACAAGAAATATTTTATTCCAGTATATTATTGATAAGTACATCCTTCCATTTCAAGAATGTAACGATAATTTAGTATGAATTTGTATACAAACAGATCTTTTTCGCGAGTCAACTTTTTTGTCAACTGTACATTCGTTTTTAAATAAGTTTTTGGTGAGTGATACAATTGTACATACTCAGATAGCACTCGGACAATTGGTGTAACATCGATGTAATGTATCTTTTAGTGTACTGACGATAAGATTAAACTCGAAAAACACACTGTAAATAAATGCGATGTTGAAACTGACACATCGAATAGACCTCTTACTTATATCTGATACATAAAAATTGATTTTTGTTGTTCTTCGGTTGTTATGACAAGGATCATAACACATAAGTTAATTTTTTTGTTACTGAATTAAAACAAAAACAAAAAAACTAATCATATATGTTATATGGATTTTTGTAAACCTTTCTGAGTTTTTTATGCTGTTAACATCATAATAAACAATATGAATGTTATTAATTTACGTTTTATGTAATAAAAATATAAATGATTGTTATAAAATAATTGTTACTCATTTATTTCTTTTCGACTTCAAGTTTACCCTACTTTTATTCTTTATTCAAATTTTATTTTTTACCTCATTGTTTCAAAGAATAAATTAACCAGGTAAATCATTTAAAAGATTTGACACTATTAATTATCAAACTAGAAAACTTAATCAACCTTAATTGAATTAGTGGCTACAAATTATACTGTTAAGTGAAATTTTTTCCCTGTAATAAGTTTTAATCGAAATGTCGAGCTTATGACAAGCTGCGTGTTTCAATATCTAATCATTCGCTCAAAAATTAAATAAAAAAAATTGAAATCGACGTATTGTGTTAAGAGAAAACTTTAAATTTATTGATTTTATGAAATACCACACAAAGTAATCTAAAATTTGAGCCATCCAGGGCGGCAGTATTGTCGAATTCGTTATGGACCGATAAACCGCAGAGTGAGCCTGCAAAGAATTTATCCCCCGCAAACTAGTATTAGCTGCGATCATCAGTAAACTTGAATATATATGCAGTTTTCATACTATAAATTGTGGCGCTTACAAATGTTGCTCTACACGAACACTGACCTCTCAGAAACAAGTACAGCTTGCCAAATTATTTAAAGCAGCTTTTCCGATGACATAGGTCAAACTAAGACCAAGAAGCCACAACATAAAAGTGCATATTTCAGATATAATGGAATTGAAAATTTTTGAATCTATACTATAGTATGAAATAAGTGTTCACATTTTGTAAATGTTCGTAAATAATTTTTGTTACTTTAGATTTTACACAAAAAAAGTGTTTCTAATATATGAAGAAATCCATAAAAAATATCCTTTTAGCCATGTTACTATTTCTAATTATTTGGATGTTTAAAGGTGTCACCCTTTAAATTTGCTTCATGTATTTGAGAGTCCACGAAGCAAGAGAATAATGGTCTTAAAGGTGTGCTTCAAGTTTAAATTATTTTTATTTCTTCTACTGTTACAATGTAATTATCTGTAAAATCACTTATAATTGAATATCTAAAGGTGTTACCCTCGTTGGTTTAACGCCACCCTATTTTTTCTCAGTCTTAATTCTGGATTTTCTTAAATAACTCATGTTTATACTTGCTTTTAGCGCATAATAATAAGTTAATCAATTTCAATATTATTATTATTTTCAACTTGTTTAATTGACATTTATTCTGCATTCTAAAGTTAATTCTGCATTAACTCAATATTTAATCAATTTTGATAATACACAACTGAACAACAAATTTATTTATTAATTAAATATTAACAATAATTGTATGTATCGACATTTTCTGTATAGTATATCTGTAATTTGAATTATTAAATTATAATTATAATAAATTCAATTGGTTCAACGTTATGTATAATGCCTTTTTTGCAATATTAAATGTCAAGTTATTTAACTTTCTGAAAGGTATGGTAAGTATAGTACGAACTGAGTAAATTCCATGCACATCAAGAAGTCATACAGAAAGAAGGGTCAGGAAATATACAGTTATTGGAGACAGATAGCGAGGAGAACTGTTTCAAGACTAAGAAAGAAAAGAAGTTCAGTGCCAAGGCAAAAACTGTAGGATATCCGTTTTAAAAAGGAAGTTACTACTATTTGGCACTTGGTGTGTAATATTAACACTTGGACTGGAATATCAGACATGTCACCGTTTTGGCCTCAAAATTATTTGCTCTCTCTCTCTCTCTCTCTCTCTCTCTTCCTCTGAAAGTTTATAAATTAACATTATTTTTGTTCTGAAATTTTGGAAACTCCATTATGAACACGTTTTGTTCACAAAAATTCATTTTATGTAAATAAAGGAAGTTCTAATTGAATTTTCAGTTAAAATTTCATTTTAAATTACATTTGCAGCGAAAACAAGTCAAGAAATATTGGCTGTTAGAATATTTTTGTATTTCACATAAATTTTGCCGCAGCTTTCTTTCAACTTGTCATATGTTCTGCTAACTCGTTAATTCACAATTTCTGATACATTGGCTTGGTGTATATGAGAGTTTATGCGAGAAATGAAAATGTCAAAATAAAATGTCGATATACGTATTTGGCAGATGGGAGAACAAGGCACCCACATGCGGTTTTAAGAGCCAACTGAATTCACATCCTACTATAATATACTGTCATAGCAGTAAAATATGCGTGTAGTATTATTGTATTTCGCCTAACAAAAGGATTATGTATATATATTTTGCTATATCAAAAATAATGTAACTGATATTCTTGGAATATAATATATCAAGTTTAAATTTTTTGAATTATTTTAAATAAATTTAAGCTGTCACCATCAGGTTAAGAACTTTTTATCTTATAAAAGATTAAAAATATTTGCTTTAATATTTCAATATAAAGCTCTTAAATTTAAAAAAAAGAAACCAATTTGATGGCTTTCATATGATTTCATAATAAAAGTACCCTCAAAAACAAAATGGAATATACGTTTTCGTGGCATGAATAAGTAAGTGATTTTCAACTAGGCATAAAAATTGATGATATTAATTTGCAAAAAGCAGAAATGATGTTATTTTAAATTGTGTTATCGTTTAGGTTGAGCTTGCAAAGTAAAGAATGGTGAAGTGAACCGGCACATGAAGTGGAGTACTCAGCATGATGTATAAGCAACCTGGTGCATAAGCACGCACTCTTAAATGAGATGTGTATAATAACGTGAGAAATGACAATGTTTTGACAATTTGCTTTTCCAGCAACTAAAGTTTTCATGAGCATTGTATTTTTCAGCTATACGTCTACCAAAATAACTGCTCTAATTCATTTACGTTATTATTAATATCTTTTCATAAAATTTTAATGAAATGCCATTACTCTCATATAATTATGCTTCAAGTTTGTTTGTGACGTGTCATTATTTGTATTTGTCTTATAAAGTACTAAAACTCTCTATAGATCAAGTATTCTAATTTAAATACTATTTCCTATTCTAATTGAATATCTTATTTAACACTTATTATATAGTTAAAGTGTTGTCGAATTTAGTAATAATGTTTGCTCATTAGATGAACTGTGAAATAAAATATTTATTACAAAATATGTGAATTAAATATGTGAAAAAAATAATACCCATGAAACAATCAATTTTTCAATTTTTGTAATACAAAATTGTTCAACTTTTTACTATTAGTAGCAGCTTTCATGTGTTTTTTATTTTATTTTAATTGATTATACGAATGCAATGTTACGTAAAAACAGAATGAAAAAAATGCTTTTAACAAAAAAATTTCATTTGCTTACACAACAATTTTTTTTGTTTTTATGTTAACTTGTATGTAACTGCCCATGTATTGATTATTTGTTTTTTGTTTAGAAAGCATAAAATACCAAAATAAAAAAAAAACAAATAAATCTAATTATTTTTATAACATTCTTTTAAACCAGATTGATATAATGGTAAGTTGTTGATATAATGGTTTAATTATTAAATTAAAAAAAACAGCTCAGATTATGTAATCGATCTTAGATATTAATTATAATTAGAGACGATCGAAATTTCAAGGATAATTAAACACTAAAATCAATTAAATTTTATAATTCCAAAATTAATAAAAATTAATCACGTATCAAGATAATTGAACTGAAACTAATTTAACTTTTAATAAAATGTTTAATTCATAATCAATTTTAATTTACGATTAGGATTTTAATTAAATTTATTTTTATGCTTAATGTCTAATAAAAATTTGTTCATCTCAGATTATTACTTTAATAAAAAAAACCGTTGTATTATCCTTATTAAAACCTAAATATTACAATTAATATTTACTCGCATTGCATTAATATTAATTTAAATTTCATATTTATGTTTTTTAACGAAGCAATTATAAATCATATGATACATGGGATTAAATTAAAAGAAATATACAATCCGATCAATATCAAATGTGTTAGTATTGTAATTAATCATATATCCATATACAAAACGCAAAAAAATTAATTACCTTGTTGAGTTTTGATTTCAAAATGGCATTTCTAATTATAAAATTTTCAGAAAATATATCTCTTGCATTTTTATTTGTATTGAAAATGTATCGTTTTTAAATTGGTAATAAACCAGAATATTGTTAATTCTAAGAAAAAACAAACAAAACAAAAACCTTATTAATAGAAACTACTAAATTTTAAAAATATGACTATGAATTCTAAATAGAGTTGAAAAATAAATTGCAATGTAAATCAAACTAAAATATGATTGTAAATGATTGCAACGGCTCAGTTTATTAAAATGCACTGTCGTCTTATTTCGACATTGATGGAGAAGTCGGTGCAATAAACTTAACGAGAGCCACTGTAAACTAAATAAATGGAAAATGTGTTTTAAAGTTCCACCTTATCTTGAATAAACTCTCGAACGATGGTAGATAACAGGCTCGTCAATTAATAATACATTTAAGCAAAACTAAATAGAGAATTTTCCTTTACAAATAATAATGAACGAAGCGAAAAGAAAGTAATCTCAAATACTTTTCTTGAAAATTTTGAATATATTTAAATTAAATAAATTTTGCAACTTGCAACCGAAAATTGGACTTGTACGGTAAAATATATAATTTCTTAGTTTAAACAAAAATTGTTAATTATATTTTCTTGTAAAATTACACTCAAAATTTCTGCTAAAACATTCCTTATGAATATAACAATTGAAAAGCATAAGTTTCATTTAAAAATTATGTTTAATCTGCATTCTCCGGGTTAAATCCGCGAATATTAGTCTTAATACGCAAACTCGAGTCGGAGACAAACTCACCAACAGTTCTCTTGGTACTCTAACCGCGGAAGAACAGTTAATTCGAGCTTTAACACGAATGTGCGATATGCATCAGTAGTAGAGAGAATTTGGAGAATGGAACGAAGTGATGGCGAGAGAAAGACCAAGCGCGAAATCACAAGTTGCCAAGAGGCATGTAATGTCGTCGGATTTGCAATTCCATTACCAACGTTCTCGTCTAGCATATAGGTATAAGAATAAGGATGGCACGCTACTCTATTTTGGCCGCTTGTCATTCTCGTACTTCGGGCACGTTATCCACTTTTCCCTTGCGCCTTTATCCTTTTGGAGCCTGCTCACGATCAAAATAAATACTTTTTCTATCAGGATTATAAATGAATTGCAGCTTTTAATTATTCAGTATAACTACAAGTAAACGAAAAACCCTTGAAAAGAGTATATAGACATTTCATGAAGTTCTTTATGTTTTGCAAAGTATCTTATTTATCTATATTTTAAAAATTGTTGAGATGAAGAGAAAAAGTTTCTGAGTGGCAATTTAAAAGATTCGACAAAATTGCTTAATGAGCAAGATTAGTTTTATTTCGTTACAAAAGTAAATGAGAAGTTTCAGTGTAATTTGGAATCAACTAAAGAAATATTAAACCGAATAGAACATTTAATTTTTTTCATAGAATATAATTGTTCATAAAAGTAACATGTAAAGTATTTAACTAACAATTTTTGTTCGAAACAACTTGCAATTATAGAATCTCAAAATAATCCGTATGATTTTTCAATGACTAAAAAGCACAGCATTCATATTAAAATAAACGCACATCCTCTATGATCACATAAATATATAATTCGTTTGTTTTAATCTTTTGTGTTCGTATTGTTTAATCTAAAAATATTAAAAAAATAAGACAACTGAGATAATTGACAAAAAAATTCACTAAAGTTTTCAAACAATTTTTCTAATATTTAAGGCAATCTTATTTATAAAAAAAATATTATTCTATTTGAAACGAACTTAAGCTATTTTAAAAAGAAAACGATAATGATACAATATTTGGTAAAGAAGCCATTTTTAAGTTAATCTGATAAATAATTAACATTTATCGCAAAAACGCTAAATAAATAATGATTTTTTGGGTTCAATGTACTTCAAGATTTCGAAATCTGGCACAACCATTTGACGAATCGGAAACCACGGGATGCTGCTGGATTACCGGAAAGGAGTAGCAATGCTCACGATCATATGCTCAACCGAACAGAACTAATCCTGAAAAAGACCAAAATAGCGCGAAAAATTCAAATACTATGAAATAATGGTATCTTTGAACAATTTACTAAATTTTCAATGTCGAATAATATACTATTCTCGTTTTCAAATTTTCAATCATTAAGGAAAAGTTTCAGCGAAATTGTACTAAAAACATAAAAAATTAAAATAACATTTTTTCTATAAGAATCGTGAGCAAATATTAAAAACCGCAATCCAAATATATGTTGTTAAATTAAATTTAAAAAATTAAAAATTTTTGGTAAAATGTTTTGAAAATTTTTAACCTTTAAAGTTATATTCAAGTTAACAGGCACATGCAAACTACGATATTTTATTATATTAAATAATTATTAAGTAATTCTGACAAGACTTGTTCAATTTTTTTATTTATTTTTTGTAAAATTTAAATTTTATATTTTATTTATCTATTTATTATTTTTGTACTT
>JABFPM010004745.1:0-12195 GCA_022817325.1 Idris sp. 1 HC-2018 | reverse complement strand
TTAATGTATAATTTACATAGAAAATAATTTCAAAATAATAGCAATATTACCCTTTTTGAACATGTAAAATTAATAAACTTGAAATTTTGGCACACAGTTAGTTGCTTTGGCGATACATAAATTTAATAAGATAACATTAAAAATGTATATCGTTAAATAAAACAAATGGCTCTTTCGTATAAACTTTTCATTATATAAAAAAAACTTGTTTTTAACATTTTTATTAGCTGCAAATAAAATGTGAATTTTCAACTTTTAAATTATCTACTCATCAGGAGTATGTTTCGCATATAAAGATTAACGAAGTTGCGTATAAAGTGAGAAATTTAAAAATGTTAATGCACAGTTACCTTTTATATTCAGCATTGTTAATAAAATTGTGAATTATGTTTTACTGTCATCGCTATTTAAATATAACGTGTAATCATGTTAATAAAGCTGTAGCACAATTGCATATATATTGTACAAGGATATTACAAAAAATGTTATAAAATGCGGTCGATGTTGAGAATCGCCATATAGATATCTAGAGCAGTTAAAAAAATGAATATGAAATTTAATAAATGAGCAGATTAAAAAACAGATGTAATATGAAAGATTTCATGGATGTATACTGCCGTGCTAAGCAAAAAGGTACTTAACTACATCAACTGTAATTTTGAATATTTTAACTATAAAGTTTAACCTGTCAAATTTTATTTTCAAAATTTGAAATGTTAATAATAATATTATTACGCTTTATACACCCTTAGACAATGTATAATAAAATAAAATATTTAAAGGAGCAATTCCGTCACTCAGAGAAATCTCCTTTTGGACCAAAAGGAATTGTCCTTTTGAAGCAAAAGAACATTTCTGTGAGGATTTCTTTTTACTTCAAAAGGATTCTTTCAAAAGGACAATTCCTTTTGGTTCAAAAGGAGATTTCTCTGAGTGGTGTTTTTCAAGTTCTATTTAGCTCCACAAAAATACAATAACCTGTCAAAGCCAAAACTACCCTTTTGTAAATAGAAAAAAAGTAAGCCATTAATTATAAAGCCAATTAAATATTTAAATAAAACAATATTAAAATAATATAATAATAACTTAGCAGTTTAATTTCGAATATTCTTGCAATTAAGTACCTTTTTGCTTAGCACGGCAGTATAAAAGAAAATAAAAATAACATGAAGTGAAGAAAACAATGTTTGAAAAGTGTTTGTTCGTAAATTTTGTAGGGTGGATCCTTCAACGTATCAGGAATTTCGTTCACTTGGACAGATGGTATATTCGGCATGAGCCTTGCCCCCAATTCCAATGACGAATTTAGTACTTTATACTTTCATCCACTGTCAAGTTTTTTAGAATTCTCTGTGAGCACAAAACTCTTGAGAGATCCTGCCAGAGTAAATTTGCCAGGTAAATTGCTTTATTTATGTATATAAAATCAAAATAATCATGTTTTCCGTTTTGCACAAACATTAGATTAAAAAAAGTCAAACGTTTGAATTTAAATGAAAACTTTTCTGGATAATTTATATAGAAATATTTTAAAATGTGTTTAATATAAAAATAAAAAATTAAACCTTCATTGGAAACGAAATTTTGTTACAGAGGCTTTCCATGAATTTGAAGTATTGGGCTCGCGAGGAACAAACGGCCAGAGTAGCGTAAGTTTTCTTGATCCTAAAACAGGGATCCTTTTTTATGCTCTGACAAACTTGAATGCTATTGCCTGTTGGAACACCAAAACTAAGTACAACATCCAACAACAAGGAAGAGTGTACATGGACAATGTTACCATGGTATTCCCTAACGATATTAAGGTATTACGAAGATTTGTATACATTTTTATTTACATAAAAATATGTTACAAGAAACTTAAATCTTTTAACTTGCATAATAAAATTCAATGATACTGAAAGAACATTTCGTTTTTTTCAAATAACGTGAAAATGGTATCATTTATTCACATATCTGGCTGTAGTATCAAAAATTCTGCTTTAAATTACAGAACGTTAGACTAAAAATTGTAAAAATAAAGCAGATTACTTAAAACCATATACACTAACATATATATGTTAATAAATTCAAAAGAGCTTTTATTAGTACTTGATTTTTAAAAAACGTGTACTGTTTTTTAAATTTCAGATTGATGCCCGTAGTAACATATGGATACTATCAGACAGGCTTCCTGTTTTTATATACTCAGAACTTAATCCCGATGATTATAATTTCCGCATTTTGACGGGCACTGTGGAGGAAGCTGTGCAGGGCACAGTATGCGCCATGAAAACATCCGATTCACCAGCGTACAATACACCAAGAACTCCATCAAAAGATGTGGTCGATATCGATAATAGAATTGACAGCGGACCAAATAGACAGGCCAAAACATCAAGTTCGAATGTTTGCATTCCTTCAATAATAAATGCAATAATTCCAATGTCCATCTTGATTGCTCGCATGCTTGTTTGATTTGTCAAAGTCAAATACGATTTGAAAAAGTCATCATTTTTAAACACAGAAAAGAGTTTTTTTTATGGTAAATCGAAAAATTTTCATTGCAATTTTAGAGCGAAGTTGGAATAAACTGGTCATTTCTTTTTTAAAATGTATGAAAGTAAAACTTTTGTACTTAATATGTATGTATAAAATGTTTTTACATCTTAAGATATAAAATTTTAATAATTAGTTAATTATAATTCACTTTTTCAATTGTTGTTATAATTATAAATGTTACAATAATAAGGCTAAAGGATGTACTTTTCTGAAATTGAAATATGGCCATAAACGAATCACAAAATAATTTTAAATAATAATAATCATTCAAATGTGTTACAACTTTATAAGAAGTGTTAAAAATGTGGCAAATGTTTAACTCATTCAGATACGCTCTTCACCATAACTCATTGACATTACCCACACCCTGTTATTTAATGCTTTTTAAACTTAAACACTATACATGCAAGTTTCTTCTGATTCTCTCACCTAGATAGATTTTTGAAGGCTTACTAAGATGAATGAGTTAAAATAACTTTAGAGGTTTCTTCTATTCAAGTTGCATATCATGTTACAAGTAATAATAATATGCTAATGATAATAGTATTATCTTTAACGCTTGGCTTTGCTTATTTTTTATTTATTTAAAGAACAAATTATTTACTCACAAAATGAACAAAATTTCATGAAATTATATGTTACGTTCCTTGTTTATTTTTGTTTATTCTAATTTTGAGTTAAAAATTATAAGATTGTAAATAATATATTTATCAAAATAAAATGTAGCGGTTTTTCATCTGCAAAGTGCATTATTAGTAAATTTAAGTTTAGTTACAAATGTTTAACAATACCTTAAATTATGTAAAAATGAAATTTATTGACATTGTACATTTGTGATTATGTTCATAGTGTTTGCTCGTGATTGTATGTGATGTTAGTTGATATATACATAAGTTTACAGAGTTGTTATATGATTTAATATTGTATGTTGAAATAGAGCATGTAAATAAATTTCATATTATTTTAATAACTGTCAGTATTATTAAATTTTGATGATAACTGTTGGTATTCGTTTGGTTTCGTGGTAAAATAATTCTCAAGATTTAAATCATTGTCGCATTGCTTCGAATAAATCGTCTGAAAACGACTTTTCATTATCATGAGAAAATTGTTTGAATAAATTACTCCAGGTAATAAATCGATAAAAGTTTCAATGAGTAGTTGAAGATGCATCTCGAACTTAACTTAATAATTACTTTACTTATAAATACCCTACATATAAACATTTAAACGACACTTTTATATATCTTGCAAAATATGTAACATTAAAACGAGAGGATACTTTAAACCAGTATACTGATTTTTTGTACAAAATTGCTTAAAAGTTTTGACTCAAAAAAGTTTTCATGTATGCGATACATATATGACACCATAGATATGTTAATTTTTGAATGTGTCGAGTAATTAATTCTAATGATAATGACGAAGTGTGCATTATCATCGGCGTAGAAATACAAAAGCTATTTTCCTTAAGAGTCTATGACACCGTTGTAGTATAGTGGGAAAATAATGCTGCCCGGACATTTTCGCATTATGCGAAGTAGGAATCATTAGTTTCGTCGATCCAAGGATCCATTAAGCGGAAACTAGGTAGCGATCATACGACTTCCGTTGCAATCGATTCACACAGAGTAGTGCCATAGGCAACGAAGAAACGGCTTGGAAAGAGGAAATAGTGTGCAAGTCTTTTTTTACAAAAATGTCGAAATGGGAATGGATTCAAGACGAACGATTTGAAAGAAATGATGCGTTACAGTTACATATTTTTCGTGTGAACACCTTTTCGATAAAATTATATTTATTTATTGAAATTGAAAATATAAATTATTTTTTCATTAGTTTGGTGTAGAAAACAAATGTATTTATTTTTTTGTTCTACGTGTACACGACTTTTATTTAACATCACAGAAAAAAATGCAGTAGAATTCCAGTTATCCGGGCCTCGTTGATCGGATTTATCGCTTTATCCAAAGCTGTCGGTCGATCAAATTGACTAAAAGAGGTTTTATTGAATCTTTTAGCCTGTAGAAACTTAAAAAGTCCAGATTAAGAACCAAATTGATTGATTTTACGAGTCTGAGCAGTAAATTTAATTTTTTTATAGATGACTGAAAATCAATCAATTTTTCAATTTCATTTTATAAGTTAATTTTTTTTCTATTCTAACTAAATCACTAATAACATTTTATTTTTAATTTGTAAGGCAAATGCAATCAACTATTTCAGCTACGTTTTTTATTCATGGTGTGAGTACCTGAAAAAAGGGGAAAAAATTTAAAAATCTTATAAATTGGAAGATTTTCGACCGAATAGTAGACGCATTAAATTGAAACGTGAATCTGAAAGAAAAAGATCTTGATGTTCACGTTTCAATTTAACTTGTCTATTATTCAGTAAAAAATCTTCGAATTTATAATGCTATATGTGAAGACTATTAATTTGAAAAATTTTAAAATCTTTATATAAAACCAATTTTATGAAAATCTTGTTAATACAAAATGTAATTTTTTGAGCTATGATACCTTATAATGAAATTCGTTTTCTCAAAACAATTTTACGTATATAAATTTGTTGAAGTAAAAATTTAGTCATCTTAAATTCTTTCTATCAATTTTAAATATAAAACTTTCAGTCAGATTTAGTTAAACAAGATACATTTAGAGAAAAACTAAAATTCCTCGAGCATTTGCTGAAAATATATGTAAATTGAAAAAGAAAATACTTTGGCAAGCGAATTAAAAAAAATAATAATAAATTTACCTCTCGACTTTCGGTGAAGAAAGCACATTAAAAAGAAGATTTTGAATGGGTTCACTTAAAGGGAAAAATACTTCATTCATCGTATAGTCGTTTTATTGATTTCTATAGTGTTACAATGGAAATTACTTTTAATCCCCTCCTCTATCACATTATTAAAATATGCAAAAATCAATAGTTTGAAACACGCATGTTTAAGACTAAGTAGAAATTGAACGTAAATTTAATACGAGCGATGTTCTTAGTTTTAAAAATCAATTCTCAATCATCAAATTTTATATAAATTTGAATATAAAAGTTCCATAATAAATCGTTTCAGTTAATCAAAACTTCTAGAGTCTTTCTTATTAGAAACAGGCATTTTAACATTGTGCATTTCATATTATACTGAATGAAGTGCTTATATATAAGCACATCATTTATAATATTTAAAACAAGATGCTTTGATATATTATTTTCGGTCTTTTTATGAGAACGCTCGATTCAGCTTATCAACAACATTATTTCAGAATTTGTACAAACATTTTGAGTCGAATGAAAATTAAAAATAATGAGTTACAATTGATTCTTTTATTTCAGACAAATATTCCATTGTTCCATATTATTATTAAATTGTAGAGATATTATGTTTTCAATATAACCCAACATTTTTAAGCAGAATTCCTTTTTTTTTTTTTCTCAACAAATGAAAGAATCGATTGAAACTCATAATGATTATTTATGACAATGAATTTTTAAAATGTTACATATTTTGAAGCTAGGTCGATTAGAAGTTTAAGGCTCAATGGAGCGTCCTCTTAAGTGTATTTTACATTTTCCTGAATTTATGTTGAATATTCCAAGTTCTGGTATCTATCGTACGGCAGTGTGTTAAAGTTTCCACCTGATGAGTCAAAGCTTCGTAATATCGATAAAGTTGTTGAGTCGACTTATTCAAAAAATGTCTTAAAATTACAGATATAAGTCCTGTGATTTAAATAAAAACAATGGTAAAAACGTTTCCAGACTACCAATATAAGAGAAAGTAATAAGAATCGTTTCGACATCGAAAAGATTTGCATATCGTAGGGAGAAGTCGTGGCTGGTTTTTGAGATTTCTTCGATACTGCCGAGTTGATTCTAACAATTTTTGTGTATATTATTACAAAAAAATGATAGAAAAAAACCAAAAAATTATATTTCTTATTGTTTAAAAGTTGTATACATCGAAAAATGTTTTTGTTGTTTGATTATACACTTATTCGTGATTTTGGTTGATGTTTTATAACGATATGCGATGTACAATTTCAAACGATATTATTGAATAAAATTAGTAAGAAAGCCACCAGCATCACGAAAGGCGGATTCCCCAATTTAAGTTGTCCACCGTGTTGCATTGCAGCTGGATGCTCTCCTGAAATGGTAATTAAGACGATTATTTAGAACGTGGATTATATATGCACATAATAAAGTTATATAAATACGTGCTCTAATTTGAGTTATATGGGATTATTGTGTTATTCGCAAGATAAAGTGTAGATGATTTGCATTATGATCTATTCAATGCTATGAATACCAATGAATGACAAGTGAATGTCGAAATGTTGGGTTTATGCTTCTTACGTAAATTTACCAAAAATTTAATCATACAATTTAGTAAATACAAATTAGATTATTAATTAAAGGGAATTTGTAACTAGTCGAGAGACAAATCATTGAAAGTTTAACCAAACAAATCTTGTTGATTTTTAGTAAATTGTTATATAATTATTAAGATATACAATTTAAACTAAATCTTGCAAACTTATACTGCACAAACAGATGACTTTTTTTTCAATGAGACATTTTTAGTGACTCAAAATAAGTCACTAAAAGTGTCTAATCAAAAGGGCTTCCATTAGCTTAATCTAACCTCTTTATATTAGTCAGATAGTTAAGCTTTGAAATTTGTGTTCTCGTAGTTAAATTTCAATCTAAATTTGACAAGGTTTCGTTTAATTTATTTTTTTCTAAAATATAAAACTGAAAAGCAATAAGTGATGTTCAATTAAATAATTTAGAATTTAAATCTTATCTATTTCAGATTTCAAGCAAAAGACATTTAAATGCCTTTTTTGAAGACACTTTTTCTGTTTTTTTTTTTTTTTAATTTAAAACTTTAAGGCAGAAAAAAGTGCCTTTCCAGAAAATAAGGCACTTAAATGTCTCAAAAAGGGCATTAAAAAAAGCATTGGTAATTATTTGGCCAAATTATCTTCTAAAATTGTTCCGTACATAAATTATATTATTTATAGAAGAACAAATTATTGTTGAATAATTTTCAAATTTTTTTATGAAGTTTCTAATTCAATCATAATTAATATATATATATATATATATATACTAATGAAAATATGTGAAGTTGTTCAAGCTGATGCAGAAGTTAATAAAGGCTATGTCTAATTTAGATTTTGTTTTGTGCTCCAAAGTTGATGTACCGCTCACTTACAGTGACAAAAAGATACGAAACAATGAATAGTATTTATTATGCATAAGTACATAACCCTGTTTTTGTAAAATATTACCATGTAGTCGCATTCCCATGAATTACGTGACGTTCAAACTTATACTAGTCATCTACAGAACAAGTTAGAAGGCTTGAAATAATTGCTTAGAAGTTGCATGAACTCACTACATGAAAAGTTTTGTAACTTCAGCAGACGAGGCAGTTTTGGAACTAAAATTAACCTTTCAACAATGTTTCTTCCATTGTCGGTATATAGTTTAACTCATAAAAAATGGGATTGATGGTTTATAATTTCAAGGAGATTAAGAAAGATAAAAATCAACTGTATATACTTTGTAAACTTAATTGTTAACACCAACTTAGTTCTAGATTGACACATTTCTCTGTAAATGAACTCGAGTGAAAACTTGCGGCATTTTGTTTACATTTCTGTTGCATTATTTTTCTTTTGTAGAAAGCAAATAGTTTATTGACAAATTTGATATATATTGTTTTTTCAACTTATCTAAAAATTAAAAAAACACAACTTCAGTTATAAATACAACAAAAATTGTTATGGTTTTTAACATATGCTACAGTTAATATGATTACATAGTGATCAAAGTGACACGTGTAAAAATTAAAAACCATGTACAAAATTTGTAAAAATAGAATTCTTGCTTTAACTGATTTAAATCAGGAACTTAATTCTAATGTGCATAACGTTTGCACACAGAAATGCAAACAACCCGGGTAAAAATTACAAGAAAAATTGTGTGCTTAAGACATTTAAAATTGTTGCTGTACACTAACTTTTTATAAGTCTTAACATATAATTCATATGTTGTTACAGATACGAGATATGGTGGGCTAAAAAATATGACAAAATTAATAAAAACTCTTTAAAAAACGCTATTTAACTTGAAAATGACTAAAAAATATTAAAATTTAAACAAATCGTACATAGTCACAGAAAAGGATAACTCATGTTTTCTGCACCTTATAATTTTGTATAGGATAAAGAAAAAATCCAGGAGTTTGAATAAATCATATTTAAACTATGCAGATAAAAATATAAAAATGTTAAAAACATGTATTTTGCGATTTCTTGATTTGTAAATATGGAAGGGTTAAACAAATAATTATTACTTGTAAGTCGAAATATATTTATGGCATTAATATACATGCAGGAATATTGTTAGCAAATTTATAGCTTGATAATGTTTCTTAATATCAATAATATTCAAACAAAAGGAGAGCTGAAACGTTTTTTTTAATCTGTAAAATTGTCAAAATTGTTTACTAATAAGGAATTGGAACCGATGAATAACAACGCCCCAAGTAGCAAATAACCATTGAGCCACGCTTGGTCCACAGCTTCCGACAGTTGTCAAGTACGGTCGTCAAATAAAGGAACGAGGATAGAAGTTGACTGTTGACACGTATCCATAGAGCCAAGCATGGCCCGTTCGTCACCACCGGAATGCCGGTGAAAATTGCTACTTAGCTTGAAGCTATTGTTTTCAATCCAATTAAACTAAGAAAAAATAAAACTTTTCCACGGATTTCTTTTTATTCAACTTATTGATGATAGGCTAAAGTATTATAATTTAATAAGTAAACAGTGATTAATAAACAGTTATGTATATTTTAATGTTTTAAATCCTCTTAGCTAAAAACCCCAGTGAATGGCCAGAAATTACCAGTATCAGGTCAAGAAATAAACGTTTTTTTACTTATATTGCATGCATTTAACCCGTCACGTACGGCCGTACCATATTTGGTACGGGGCGTGCTGGTATCGTGGGCCAGCCGTACCAAATTTGGTATGGCTCTTTCAATCGCCGATAACTTTTGAGCCACTGTGATTAATGTTTTTGATAGCTTAAATTGATCGTAAACACTTATAGAAACATAACACATATTTTTTAAATCTATTTTGTGTACATTTATTTGAATATTGAAGTTCAAATTTGCTTTTATTACTATCGTCAAATGGCCTGCCGGCCCACGATGTCGATTCCCACTCAACGCTGCCGTACGTTACGGGTTAAACAATCCGATTCTATAAATGAGCCGAAAGTTTTGCTGTATAATTTTATACATATTTTTAATTATTTTATATTCTCATTTATTTATAGGGTTGCTAACTCTTAGCTTCAGTTGATCTGGAGATCATTGGACCCCTCTCTCGCACTTATACAACTGCCTATTATGAGTTGTTGATTTAACCCGGAGTCTCCGGGTCAAAATGACCAAGGTGGTAACTCTATTTATCCACTGTTAATAACAGCTTGTTTACAAATTATAGTCTAACCTAAAATTTTTAATTACAAAATCAATATAGCAATAGTAATATATGCTGATTTTAATTTATTTAACACAATCTGAATTTAAAATAGAAATTAATGAAATGAACATTAATAAGTAATTTAAACGACAAACAAAAATAACTTTTAAAATAAATATTAAAAAAAAATCAATTAAGTGATTTGAAGTCTTAAATCCTAAACAATAAATAATATAAATGTTTTATAACCGATTAATTGATCTTCTTTTATCTTTGTATCACTAATTTACTTAATTTTTTAATCAGTAATAATTTATATTTAAACTTACAGCATCGAAAACATCATGAATTTCACCCGTAGAAGCACCATTTCAGTTTTTAATGATTAAAATTAATTAATCCTAAAAATTTTAAATTCTAAAATTATCATTTTTCACACATAATCAGAGTTTATTTTCTATGAAGAAAATTAATAATTATTAGCATAAAAAAGTATATAAATAATTAAGTTATTACACATCATAATGAAAATCTGATTAAAATGTGATAGAAAATTTATTAAGAAAATATACTGAGGCTATGTATAAAAGAACGTAAAATAAATATTATTATACGCGCAAAAAATGTTCTTTATAATATAAGACGATACAACGATCTGTTAACGGTAGAATAGACTGATAATAACTATTTTATCTTAGTAGTGTATTACTTATATTATTAATATTGCAAGAATATAAAAATATAAAATAAAAATAATCTTTTTATATTGCATTAATGTTGAACAAAATTAAAAAATAAAACTCATTTTATAATATAAATTATCCAAATATTTAATATTTATTATATGAATAAAACAGCATTCTTTAAATGTTAAGGGAAGGGAGAAGGGGGGATACTAGTCTTAAAATTAGGTACCAGAAGAAATAATCGCATTTGGATGTGATTTCAGAGGCTACATTTATTTACTGATTTTTTTAAATTATATAAACATAATGAAACATAAATTTAAATATCTTTATATAATAATAATAATAATATTAATAATGAACTAAATCCAATAAAATGTTAAAATTATATTTTGTAGCATTTTTTAACATATTTTTTTTTATATAAAATCATTTATTTTAATTTTAAGACTTTCTTTATTTAACTGAAAATAAATGATTGGAATTTGAAATGACTATTTTCCATTTATTTTTTATAGAAATAAAGCCATTTTGATTAAAATTTTAAGCTGAAATGTATTAAAATTATGTACTTTGTTTATTAATCATCAATATGTCATTAAAAAGCAGGAATTACTCAATACGGACATAGCCGCATTCAGAATAATGTTTTACAAATTCAAATTCAGTTTTCAATCGTTTTAAACTTTCGAATAACGTTTCTCTGAATTATTTTTGACAGGTGACAAAAACCGTATTAAATTACAATTGAAGGATTACTTTCATTTATACGGCTTAATCGTTTTCCGTTTACTGGGAAATTAATTTAAAAGTACAAATTACACTTTAAAAATAATATTTCATCTTAGAAGGTTGATCCAAATTTTTAAAACACTTTTAAGATAAAATATTGACATAAAAAATGTTTAACATTAGAAAACTACTAATCATTTATAATTTTTGTAACAACGTAATTTTTCTGAGAGATTTCTAAAGCATCATTATTATTTAAATGTTTATATTTAAACATAACATTCTATTTTAAATTTAAAAATTATTTATTGAATTTCAAATAATGACGATTTATGCTTTTGTGAAAATTTTTAAAAGTGGCTTTTAAAAGTTTCTGTATTTTAGCGCAGCTCTGAAGATGTTTATAATACGAAAGTCTTGAAAAATTAACAAAGGTGTCATCCTTAAAAGACGTTCGCTTTTTACAAGCTTTTGTTTCTATGCTAATCTTCATTTACAGTGGATTTTTTCTCACTTTTTTGCAAACTACTTTTACGAATAATTATTCCAAAAAAAAAAAAATAATAATAAAATAATTATTTATGTTAAAAAAACACCACTATGTCTCAAGTGTAAAGTTCGTATAAATTTAAACACATCATTAAACAAATACCATGATACGTATCAGATATTCGATTGACCTGTCTAAGTTGAAACTTTTTCCAAGCAAGAAACTCGACTTTGTT
>JABFPM010004744.1:0-12199 GCA_022817325.1 Idris sp. 1 HC-2018 | reverse complement strand
TAATGGTTTATTTTATGTATAAAATCTAGTTATGTATTAATTATTTTTGTTATAAATTGTTCTTAGTGTGTGAAATGATTTCACTTTTATCCTTTTTATTATTTAACAATTCTGATAAAATATTCATGTCTTTTTGGAGAATTTTATTTATTGACAAAGGCAATATATATTTGTTTTCTTAGATTCCATCGTTTCAGGTATAAGTGCATGCATCTCAACTTGGCTCGTTTGTTTTTTACCTTTTGAAGGTAATTTCTGTGTGTTATAAATTACAGCACTTTACATATAATGCATTTATGTCGGCACCGTGTAATAATTCTAGTATTTTTGGTTTACATTTCTTTTCAGCAGCTATTAATCAAATAAATAAATTAGTAATTAATTGACTAAAATTTATATTTTTAAAATAAATAATCTTATAATAAAATTAACATTTGTCTCACGCATTTATGTCAGCACCGTGCTCTTATAAGTTGATTCATTTATATTTTTAAAATAAAATTAACTTAAATAAATTATGTTTATATTTTGTTAATTAAACTTGAACAAATAGATAAATATTAGACAAAATCAATCAATATATTTTTTAATAAACTTAACTCGAACAAATAATTTTTACAAATAAATACATTACATAACACAATCTTTGATCGACGCGCCATCATACGGCAAATAAGAGAAAAGCACAACAACAAAGACACTCCATATTAAATGAAATATGTAATAGGAGATAGAAAGTTTAGGAACACGATGAATGGAGAAGAAGAAAAAAGTTTGGTCGATATAGTAGTGTCGCCTTTGTCTTTTGCAGGTTATAAATATGAAAGAACGAAAATAAAACTATATACCAGAGCCGAAACTCCAGAAAATAGTTCCGCGCTTAGCGGAAATAATTAGCGATTCTGTTTTTTTTAATCATTCAATTTTATTATTTATATTATTTATATTTTAAAATTTGGCTTGTCGGCTCGCTGTCGCGGGCCTTGATTAAAATATTATATATAAACTCTTAATTATTAAAAAAAGGATTTGGCAGGTTATTTTATTTATTTATTTTATTCAAAATATATGGCGCTTCGGGTAAACCCGCTTGGCTGAACAACAAATTAATATATGCATAAGTGGAATAAATCACGTAGATTCTCGAAATATATAGAATATACAGACATTGTAAAAACTTAATAGTAACAGTGTAAAGTTTTAACTACTTAACTAAAACTAATAACATAAGATACTATCTAACTTACTATCTATAAAATAATATAAGATAAAGTAAGAGAAATTATTTTATTTATTTTAATTCATAGATCATTTTAAAAAAACACTACTACTTTTTATTTAATTAAATTATTTGTTTAATGAGATTATTATGTATTCGAGAAAACTATTATTTCTTCTGAAAATGTTAAAGTTGAGTCAGGTCATCAACTGCGTGTTTTGTGGAACATCGGGTCAATCCCCTCATCCTTGGTCTATTAATGAATTATTGTTCAATTTGACGTAGGGGAGAAGACTGATAAAACGCTTTCAACAATTGCAATTATAACAAGAAAATGTGCGCAATAAATGACCGCAGATTTATGGGTCTTCTCTTTGCTTTTCACCTATCTCCTCAGAAATCATTTCCCTAGAAACAAGCATATTCTAACCAAAATAACAAGAAATACAAAAGACAGTGTTATGTAAAGCCCGAAGACAGGGAAGAACAAGAATACAACAAATTACGACAAAATGACTGCAATCAAAGGTCACGATAAATTTTCGTGTGACATAATTGAATCGATTTTCGTGCAGAGAGAGAGAAAAAAGAATCTTTATCGCATATTTTAACTTCGAAATTGACAATTTCGTAAACTTTACGGACAAAAAATGTTTGATAATACTTATCTCAAGTGACATTGATTGGGAAAGTAACCCCGCATATGTTGACCACGTGTGACACGTGACTATCAGCCACCATAAAGCAAGTGACAATGTTTCCTCATTGCAAAATTACATTATTTTTTGCAGAAAATTGCATTATGATTCAATCTGACAAGTTAATTAATATTTTTTAAATTTTCTTTTTTTATTATTTATGAAATTATTGAGCAATTAAGATTTATCGAATATGGATATACTAACTTCAAATCTAGGTTAAAATTTGAAGAAAAAAATTCACTTCCACTAGAATTAATGATTGAACTTAGATTATAAACATTATTATGAGTAATTAAAAATTAATATTTACCTCTGAGATTTAACGTTTACACTTCTCATTTATTTCTCGAAGAATTCATGTTTTATTGCCAACTCATTAGGGACATTTTACGACTTTTCTCAAACACGTATTATGTTAGCTTGATTACAGTATTTTTTTCTGTGAAAAACTGACATTTTTACTCTCGCAAAGCGTGCAATATTTTTTCTTGAATAGTACTATGTTTATTATTTAATGTCTTTATAGGAAGATGGAATCTCACAAAAATGTATATTCATAATTTTTGTCCTAAACTTGGCAACAAACAACTGCCTTATAATAAATTGCCCAAAGCTTTTATATTCGAGACAAACCTGTTATAAAAGTTGTTCCATTTAAAACGATTTTTAAAACGCTCGTGTTAGAATATAAAACATGACATGCTCTTATTAATTATCAGATAAATTTCAAGAAAAAAAAGATATTCTATTAATACAGTTTTTATGCATAAATTGTTTTGTTTTTTACTAAGACTAATCAGTCGAACTTTAATTAAGATGTATATTATAATTAAATTTCTGTAATTACTTTTTGCGAAAATATATGTACATCCTTTTTTTGGACATAATAATTAAATGAAATGGGTTAAGAGTGAAGGCTGTACTTTGCAAATCTCTGTCTTGGTAATTGCATTTGCGAAAACACTGACCCCGGTTCACCAAGAGGAGAGAATAATAAAGAACGAGCATTATCAATAGACTCATAAAATACACTGATTAAAATAATACTATTCATCTCAATTAATTAAGAGTAAACAACCGTTTATTAATTATAATTGATCGTAAACAGGAGATAATTATTAATAATCCTCCCCAAACAACAACGCGTCTTCATCAACCTCATCAAATTTTATCACAATGTATTTTTTATTAATTAAAGTTTTTTTTTTCTAATCAAAGTTTTATGTTTGATAAGCTGACTATTTTTCGATTACAAAAATCACTTAAATAAGTTCATTGTATAAAAATAAAAAGAACTAATAACTTAAGTTTATTGTATTTTTAATTGCCTTTCTATAAAAAGACTTCAACTTTTGATAATCATTATTTAAGCGAAAAAAAATTGATTCCGGGAATGCTAGCTTAATTAAATTTATTTTTAACTCAGCTCAAAAAATGTAACTTTAATATGATGTCACTGTTTTTAGCCAATAAAAAAACCCGTGCCATAAATATTGCATTAACAGTTAATTTAATTTTAAGTTGAATTTATCAACAAAAAAATTACACAATACAAAATTTTTAAGTATTAACAAAATGAGAGATTCTTTTGCTCGAAACATAACTCATTATCTAATGAAATAAATAGTTTTCCGGGTATACAAGACTTCCTCTTCATAAATCGACAAAGAGGCCTTTACACTGTAATGACTTTGTGATGAATTATGAAACAATAATTTGTTAATTAACGTCTTCAATTATCTGTCGTTTATTCATCGAGAACTCAACGTTTGATGTAAAGTATTACTTTCTAAAGGAAGACAAAAAAAGTTTTTGTGACCCATAGAACTTCGTTTTACTTACAAATGAGCCTTCTCACAAAATATATATTTCCCTTTTCTTTTTTTCTACCTGAAAATCAAACACCTTTTTTGTCATAAAGGAATTCTTTTTTATTAGCTAATAAAATAATGTGGTGATTTATTTGTCACAAACTATATTTGGTGAAAAAATGAGAAAAAAATGGAAATAAAACACGTGTAAGAATGCAAATTTCAACAAAGGATCACTTTTTAAAATGCAAAACTATAAAAGATGTCATCTTTAAGCCGATATCAAAGTTTATGATTAAATGACGAAGATAATGACATTTTGCTACAACATAAGACTTGAATACTAAGCATATTAATCACTAAACACTATATATATATATATATATATATATAAATATATGTATAATAGTTTATAAGTTGTTTACAAGAAGCTGCAGAAAAAAGTGGATGAAAATCGCTTTTTTGTTTGATCGTCCTTAACGATCAATATATACATGTGGATTGTGAAATGCATCAGTGTAAAGTGCACAGTCTTGATAATTAAAATTGCATCTCAAATTGTAATTTGTATCTACCTGTTATTTAAACGAATAAATTATTAAATAATAGCTCACCAAAAAATTATGTAATTTAATTTATTTATTTATTTATTATTATTATTATACAAACACATCAATATAAAATTTAAAAAATCATTTATATTCTGCGTGGAAAAGAAGAAAAAACAGAATTTATAATAATTATATACAGAGATTTATTTATTTATTGCGGTACAACAACAAAAAACATCTTGTAAAATGAATGTTACGTAAAATGCAAATATAATATTATTCGATCATACTGTTATAAACAAGATTAGTAATTAACTTTCTTTAAACTCATCATCTATCAGTTCACAGCCATAATTAGGCGAGTGTTCTAGATTTCCTTATTTTTATTTCACTTTGCGCGGAGCAATCTCGTCACACAACATCTGCACGATTGCCCCAATCGCAGTTATTTCACACATCTAGTGTTTTTATACCGGAAAGAATACGTGCGCATAAATTGATCCGTTATATGAGGAATTTTGCGATTAAAATAGCCTACACTGCTCAAGAAAGCAATGACAACTTTAATATCTTTGTACACGAAGTTTTTCTTAACTTACTTCTGTATAGTTTTATTAATATACAGTTTATTACATTTAATATACAGATGTTTATTGATTTTAACAATTAATTAAATTTCATATGCATTTATTGAACATAAGTAATACCTGTATATTACAAGTATGTTAAAATTACAAACATTTTTGACAGTGTACGGGGTTGTATAACTCATTTCAAACTGCAAAAATAATTGTCCACATTTTTGCTCTACATTTTGTAATAAAAATATTTTGAACATTGTAGATTAATGGCCAAGACACTCGTAAATTTCCGACGTCATTGAATAAAAAACAAAATTGCAATTTCAAGACGATCCACTAATATTGCATTTTGTATAAGCCTGACAAAAATATCTGCCGGCAGTCTGTTATTTATTGATGATATGAAAATTGACCGCTAAATGTTAAATATGAAATTTGCATCGAGACCATATTTTAAGAATCCAAGTGCATGATACTTTGCACCGACTAAACTTTTATATTTTAATTAAAATTAATTTCTTAAATTTGCAAACTAAATTAGATATTACAAATTTAAAAAAAAAACAACTTGTTTTTCCTTGTTTTAATAACGTTATTAGTTATTCCCGCAACACATCGGGTAATGACAAATACACTTTTGTTTAAGCATAGATTTTTGTTGAATCATTTTCATTTTTTATTCTATTTTTTCTTATTTTTTATGAAAGATTCATTAACCATTTTTTTTCTACGTTTTAAAAATTTTGTTGCAGATTTGTATGTTTATTTATTGAGTGAGAGGTTCTGTTTTACATCTGCTTGAATGAAATTTTTGAGGAGACATATTTATACAAATAAATGGAAATTCCGAAAAGGCTGGATGGTCAAAAGAACATTGATATATAAACATATCAACTTCTCCTTATGAGAGAGAAGCAGAACCGGGTCAGCGGTACGAAAGAAAGTCGTACTTCAGCTTCTGAAACGCTTCGATTTCATTGGTTCTTACATACCGACTGACCGGATCAATGCGTGAAACAACAAAGTTAACTATTAGACGAACTGTGCGAAATTTAAAAAAAAAAGATTTACTGTTATTTTAACAATTGCGGCCTTCAACATTATTTAAATTGGATTATATATCTACTTTTTTTAAAAACAAAAGATTTAAATTTTTTTTCATATAAATGTATTTATTTGTATTTAGAATAAAAAAAAGAACTAATTTTTAAAGTTGTGATGTTATAAACAATGCAAGTTTCAATATGAGTTTCACTTTTCAAATTAAAATTTGTTGATAAAAAAAATGTTCAACAAAAATTAATATCCATTTATAATGAGATTCAATATTTGTGAACAACTTGACAAATACAAAACTAAAAGTAAACAGTTATTTACTTAAAAGTAACTTCATTTACAAAAATAGTTTTATTGGCAATTTTGAGTGTTAAAAGCAATTTTTCTTTTGTTTGAAAAAAGTGTTTGACACATCCTGATTATCCTTATACGTGCAATATAGCAAACAGTATATAAACCTTGTGTTTTAAAATTGGCTTTCTACTTTTATAGTATTACGCTGTACTTTCTTTGTATTGTCTGATCGCGAACACGTGTATCTTATTTTCCATCTGCAACTATTAATATATATTAAAGATCGCAACACCGTTAAACTTGTTTTAATGAATTAAATGTGAAAAGAAAAATGTTTTTATATATATAATATAACATCTCAACATTTAAATTAAAAGTTGGCAATTTTATTATATCAAATGTAATCTTAATTGCAATCGTATATAAACGTAATAAATTATTAAGCTATGTTCATAATAAATTATCACAAAGTGTATTAGAATTTCGTTATAAAATTAAAAATAGTAACTCAACAAGTGAGCCAGTTTTTTGTCCACTTACTTACTTGATTATTTCTAAATCACATCGGAATGAACGCATTTATGGCAAAGAGAATACAAATCGCGGATACTACTTGCTGCGAATTCCAGTTGCCATTCGTTTGATTACTGTACATTTTGTGGCACATAAAAGGAGCATTAAAATATAAATACTTTTTAATAACAGTTAACAAAAAAAACCAAAAATAATAATGATTTGTTAGCAGAAAATTATGGCAGCATAACAGCGAGTGTAACAAAATTTTATTCAAGGGTCGATGACTCAAAATTATGCGTCTGCGCAAGTTGCTAATTTTGAAATTCTTTAACTTATAACATTATTTCAACGTAACTGAAGCTAAGGAAAAGTGTAACAAATTTCATTAAACTTTTCTATTTTTCATACAACTACTCAACTAAAAAGATAATAATAAACAAAAAAAACTTTCTTTTTCTTCTTAGCAAACAAATAAACACCCCTATTTCAACCCTGCTAAAGTGTTTCGTAGTTTTCTTGGAAGGGGAATAATTTGCCTTAAGAGAATATTTTTGTTGCCATTATATGTAATTTAAAGTGTTGTTAGTTTTGTATTAAAATTTTTGCGGTGTTACCCATCTCGTGGTGTTACCGCATCTCGCGGTCAAGCATCATCGGGTTTTGTTCCATAAACGCAGCGGAGCGGACTCTGTGCTTTCTTTCTCGACTCGGTAGCTAATCATATCTGTTCTCACCTCTCGCGATCAGGCGAGCTTTTTCTCGCGAGGTAAGCGGCAGAAAACACCAGAGAAGGAACGAGACTCTCAATGTGAACGAGTTTTGGTGCGCGTTGCGAAAAATAGCAACACGCCGATTGGCTCCTTTTTATCCTTTTTTTGCCACCACCACCGGCACCTTTTTCCCTTCTTTCACCTTTTTGCGAAACGCACGGGTCACTTGCCTCGAGTGATGAATGCTTGTTTCTGAAAAAGCGTGTGCAGTGGTGCAACGGTTCGGATGAAATTTTATTTATAGAAATTAGACTGCCACTGCTTTTTTGTTTTTACTTTTTTTATATTGTCATTAACGTTGAAACTAGATTAATTAATTTGAAAAAAAGTTCTAAGTTAATATTTTGTATAATTAATTTTTAGAACTGATAAAGATCAAAACATGTTTTAAAAAAATTAATAAAACATTTCGTCCGAAATTAAATTTATTTAATGGAGTTTGAAAAAAAAGTTTCAAACAAAAAAATTCTGTTATTAAATAATATACATAATTGATTATCTAATGTAATATTGTATGTATTGTTTTATATTACAGCGTGTTACGGATTATAAGAATTTCAGAATTGTTGAACCAGTCTTATGTTATTCAACACATACAGTGATTGTACGTGATTTTTCTCTTAACATTCATAATTTAATCGAGTTAATATCAAGTCTAAGAGAATGGCATTGCGAGATAAGGTTTTGTGAAATTGTAAATAAAATTAACATCTTAATTAAAAATTCGAGAATCATTTATTAATTTTTAATTAAGAAAAAAACTTGTTTTTTATTAAGTGTATATGATTAATCGCACATATTTAATTAACTAACGAAGACAGATTTTGAAATAATAATAATAATAATAAAACAGCTAGAACAATTTTTTTTAATTGTAGATTATTTCATAATAATTTTTTTCATTCAATGTAAATTATACTTAATCGTGATTACAAGATTAATTGTTGTCATATTAATAACATCAGAGATTAGTACTGACATAAATTTTTATTAATTTTAATCTTGTCATTTATTAATTTTGTATTAACTATACTGATGGTTATAAATTTAATTGCACATTTTAAAGACAAAAATTATACATTTAATATATGAATATAAATTTCACTTTTTTTAAAATAAAAATACAATGATAATGAATTTTGCGGAAAAAAACGCGAAATTCAAATTATCGTTACTCTATTAAAATTTTGTTTCATTAAATGCAGCAAAAAAGTTTGGTGTGAATTTATTACACAAACACGAGTTCGTTGGGAAGTTCATTGTTCGTGAAAACGAGTCATCGTAGAAGTGTGAAAATGCTCACTTTAATCTTTTTATGCTGTCAAAACGTAACAAGTTTGTCATTTGGCAAATTGCTATTATATACTCATAGTCATGAAATTAATTTTGCAAAATGATTTTGTTTTCCGTCTCTATTTAACTGATGTATTAATATAAATCAGAAGTAATAAAAGAAGAAGAAAAATAGTGGCACGTGTTTGATCAATTCTTAATTTTGACGTCACTTCATGCACACACAACGTTTTACATTTCAAAAATATACTACCAATCTGATTGCGCTTTATTTGGATCTCATTATTATTTGTTTGAAAATTGATAGAAATTGTTTGAAAATTACAGCTCAATTCGCGTGATTCATTTGGTACCAATCGAACTAGTCAATTAAATCAACTACTTTTATTCAGCTTAACTCTTTATAATTTGTTTCATTCATGTTACAAAAAAATTATTCAAATAATTAAAAATAGTTGAAAGTAAAAAATCTATTAATTGATAAACAAAGTTATTTAATTTTAATGATTAAAAAAAAAAGAAAATTATATTTGAAACTACGAAATAAATTTCTCGAATGAAATTGAAATGTTATCAGAATTTGCGACACTTTGTTTTAACTAATATATATGCATGGTCATTGCTTGAGTCTCAGTACAATAAGATACATCATTACACTTGTTTCCCTGGCTTCTTCAACGAAGCGGAGAAAACGCTTTTTATTTTACACGCGACGCATCAGAGAATTGAAAGGAATATGTTATGTAATATACCATTGTTTTATGCACGATAATGCGAAACCGTTATCGATTATTTAGAACTCCCAATCAATATTGTTTATACACAGTTAATTTCGTGCGAATTATTCTATTATTACATTTGTACATCTTTAATTTTAATTTATTTCAAAATTAAAAGCTTTTAAAATGATAATTAATTGACAAAATCACTTGAGTTAATCTAAATTATATAAAAAGGAATTTAAAATCTGAAGATTACATACATATTTAAAATTGTAATACATAATTGAAAAAGTATGATTTAACTGTGAGAATCGCATAATTATTATAAAAAGAAATATAGAATATGTAACTGTATCACATTTCGATAAATTTATCAATGTAAATCGATAATTTACTTGAACCAATAAAATTAAACAAATTTACATCAAGATTGTGACGTTTAGCACTATATAAAATCATAGCTAATTTAATTTATCGTGACATTAATAAATTGTGAAATTGTTTATGATTGCACTTCTGTTTCGCAACTAATAAAATGATGGGACTATGAAAAATTGTGAAAGATATACGTAAAGTACATTTACATTGTGCAATTTTTGTACGACAAGTTTTTATTCTTATATTTAAAAATTTAACTTTTATGTTAAATTTTATATGAGATTTTAATTGAACTTCAAAGTGCAAGTTGAAAAAAGTAGAACCATCATCGTAGGTGTTAAAATTTATAACTTTTGAATAAAATTCTTTTCAACTTTGAACTCGCAGTCTGCGAAAAAAAATTGCTACAAAAAGTTAACAGTTTTACATAAGCGTTTTGAAAAGTTTTGTGCAATGTGGCCAAATTACATAAGACGAAATATTTTTTTACATAATCCCAGACAGATTCTAAAGCAGAACACTATAAATCTTTTTAATATTCTCCTATGATTGTGTTGTTATATGAAATGAAAGGTAACAACAAAATATGTGAATATTTTTTCATTGATAAAATCAAACTGAAATATAATATGATTTCGGAAAAATGGACTTGAACTCTTGTAAATCAAAAATTCACGTGCGATACACGCGACGATAAACGAACGCACCGTGTCGATGTGAAAGCATAACGTGACGTGAAAGAATTTTCCATTTTACAGCCTCTGTAAACTTATTGTTAAGCGAATCACTTTCGTTTCTGAAATTTAATTCTTCAAAGTTGCACCTTGATTGGAAAATTAAATATTTTTTTAAATTTATTTTAGAAAATAAAATTCTACATTAGTGGAACTTTATAGCTGGACAAAATTAATTTTTCTAGCTTCCTGATGCGAACATTGCTTATGATTTCACGGCATGCAGTGCAAAAAAAGTACGCAAAAAAGGCTATATTGAATTATATATTGAATTAGTATGTGTAACAATCAGATTGACGTAAACCTTTGCGGAAGGACTTAGAGCCTTTCGATAGAAAAAAAAAATTTAAAATGTGCAGTTTCCTTCGAAATAATTTCATTTAGAGGAAATGTTCCGGAAAATCAATGTCCTCAGGCAGTATGGAAATTGCAGCACGAAAAGCGCTGAATTTTTTTTTTAAAAGTAAAGTTACTTTTTTTACGTTACGAAAAAAAAATTAATAAAAAGAGACATTTATAGATAAATAAATGGTTTATTAAAACAATAATTATAGTTATTAAAATGTGTTACAGCACACAAAAGTTGCATTACACTTTATTTTGCGAAAAACTAAAGAAAAGGCTCTCTTCAAGATGATAAAAAAAAGAACTTCCTCAATTTCGACTGCTGTGACTTCCGCAATTTCGGACCATTAGATCGCCGATTGCGAATCGGCGAAGAGCGTTATTCAATAGGTTATGGACTCCAACAAGGACGCGGGCTCGTTATCCAATCAAGTTGAATGACTTTCTCTATATCAAAGCCGAAGATTTACTATATGCGAAAGACAGTTGAAAATACTTTGATGATGGGTGTTTTAATTCATATCGCACACAGTGATGTAATAAATGTACACATAATAATATGTATTATAGAAAGTAATCAATTTTTTGCAGACATAATCGCAGGAAACGTATATATTTGTTTCAACTACTTAATTTTCGTAAAAGTCAATTATGTCTTGGAAGAAATTCAAACTGTAGATTCAGAAAATGAAAAACCATTAAAATTTATTTTAAAGACATTAAAATATAAAAAAAATAAAATAAAATCAGTTAACATGCGGTGCAATAAATTTTATTTTATTTTGATTAATTTTCATTTGCTGGAAACAAATACAAAACTGTTTCTTCCCTGTTACAAACCCCTAAAATATTTACCCTTTAAGATGACAAACATTGTAAAAGTTTTCTAAGGGGAAACATTTTTTTTCGTATTGTTTTTTTTTTATTTATTTTTTTTTATTTTGTTGATGTACAAATTATTATCAATCATCCTATTTTATCAATGAAACATCGCACGTCGAGTGAAATTAATCTGTCAGCTTTAGAAAGTCGTTCATTGACTTACGGTTGTGTTATACAATGCGAAAACATAAAACTCAAGAGACGACCAATTACATTTAAATAGATGGAAATTGCGAGCGAGTTCGTCTCTCGGGGCGTTTTCTTTTGCACGTTTCACGTGTGCGTCTATTCACGCGGATGGGGCTTCCGTGAAATTCACTCTTTCGTTTCCCACTTGGCCCCGTGT
>JABFPM010004743.1:0-12204 GCA_022817325.1 Idris sp. 1 HC-2018 | reverse complement strand
TTTAAATTGGAATTGCATATAAATTGCGAGAATTATATGTCCCGCAGATTTCAAAAACGTAATTTTGAGAAAAACGCGTTAAAAGTTTGAGCATAAGTTATTTATGTATAAAAGAGAACCAACCTTTAATCGGCAATGCCAGCACCATACATTTGCCCTTCCCTGTCAATGTCCTGCTGGTCCAGGCTCTTTCGAGCTGATAAAAGAGCTCTGCGAGCGTTTTTTGCGGCATCGGACATCCTGTTATCAGCTCGCTTTGTACGTCGAGAGTCGGCGTCGGTACAAAAAGTGTAACAACTTGGCCCGACTTTGAGTCCCAGCACCTGCATAACTTCCATTATGCTCTGCAAGCCATCATTGAAATTGCATGTGGCCAAGTCGGCGGCAATGTCAACAATTTTTTTGCCAGCGTGCACTGTTTTCGGCGCCATCGACCAAAGCGTTGCGTTGAAACATTCATTGTTATTTTGAGTATATCCGCCCAAACAACGATGCAGCAAATCATCCCGTGTCAATTCCTCGTACACAGGCCGTATAGCATTAAAAATCTCCTGCCTCATAGCTGATTTGTGTTGGTAATCGTCGAGCTGTCCAGAAGCTTTTGCCCTCTGCCACGTACACCACGATTCTGCTCCTTCTGGACACTTGTCGTGCTGTGGTTTTCGATCTGTTGAAATTTTATGGTACAAAGTGACCCAAATTTCATTCCTCGTGTTTTCCAAAGAGTCTGTGTTGCGTCTAATAGCCAAACCATAATAAATTGACAATTTGTCAATTAATTTACCGGTCAATTCGCCTCTACCTCCAAGACCTCTCGTTTTTTTTACCAGCTGACGCAATTGCCTTTCTAAACGTTTTTGAACGTGATCGATGCATTCTTTTTTTTCGACGACTAAGTCGTCATACGGATGTGCATCAAGAATCCCTTTGAACGTTTTACTGTCTCCATCGCCAATATAAATTGCATATTTTGTATTGTGCAAAGTTTCAGAGCGCTGAAACATTTCGATGACAGAGTCCACCTCCATTTTCCCTGATGACCCTTCGTGATTTCGTAGACATTCATCTTTATGAGTTTGATACCACACTTCAAATTCTGATGTGCCTTCAATATCTTTTCTGACATCACAAGATTTACAGTCCTTAGATTTCACTTGCATGTCAATGATTTTACCTGTGCGCGCCAGCCAATGAGAGTCGTAACGCCTAACAATGAAGAGAACCCCCTTGTCTTCCAGGTTCCGTCCCCCGATACCGTTATACCGTCACTTTTTCCATCTTCTTCCGACATTTGTTTTTCTAGAACTGCTGCTTTTTTCATTGACATATCACGAACATTGTTGGTCGCGATAGAAATAACATCAATAACTGCATTATAATAAGATCTAAAAATCGGATTTGGAAGACACATAAATGCACAAAACTTTGCTATACCATTTGCTCCAATTCCAATCAGCCTCATAGCAAATGTTAATCGGCGATTAATTTCATATGCATTGCGAATCAACGGACAAGAGTTTATGTAAGTACTTGGACAATCATTACAACAAACAGCGATTTTGAATCCTAAGCCTCTAATACTTGATTCTTCATATTTAACATCGGAGCCACATTTTTTACACATTACTAATTCAGCGATTGCAGAAAACACAGACAAAAAATCAAGTATTCTGTAACTAAAACTTTGATCTACATGAATTTCGTAGCTTCCTTCAGCTAACCGCATTTTCTTTGCCGAAGTCAAAACACTCTCATTTTCTTTCTCAATACTAAACCGATTTATTGGCCTCCGTTTACCAATCGACCTGGTATTAATTCTATTAGGGTTTCCTCGCGAACCTTTTTTATTCGAATAAACACGTTTATTAGTCATTTTTACTTATTTACGTTGCAATCTGTGCGAACAACAAACGAGATAGCAAGCCGAGCACACGCGAGATAAACACGCGCTTTAAAACTATTACACCATAAGTAAAATACAATATGAAGGGCAATATTATACAGAATATAGTTCAACATGTTACTAATGCCATCTACAATATGAATTATAAGTAACCTGGCCTTTAGTTCATCGGTATATAAGTTTAAACGCAGGTCAGACCCAAACGCTGCGGGACGCTCTGAGCAGGTCAAAACATCTCGCAGTATATTGGATTTAGTGCAACATATTAGAATATTTTAGTGCAACTTTATATGAATGAATAATGAAAATAGACACCCTAAGGAATATTTTTAGACAATAAAAAAATTTTTTACCCTGGTTAACCCCCTTAAGATTAAAATTTAGGTTTTTATAAACGTGAAAAAGTTACTTTGAAGAAGCAAAAATGATCACTTTTTTAATTAATTATTAAAATAAATCTTTTTAGGGTAATACTTTGTTTATGAGGAGGTGCTAAATGACATATAAAGCCCAACTTTTGATGTGAATTATTTGTTTTAAAAAGCTAACGACATTTTGTCAAAAATACAATTTTTAAAAATGTCTGCAAAATTGTAAGAACTGTAAAAGTTGATATATTTTTATAAACGTCACATATATATTTTTGTCTTTAATATCATAAAAATAAAAATAATTCTAATTATTTTTTAAACTATTTAATTATACAATGACTGCGATAAATTCTTGTTTCAAAATATCAAAAATACTCAAATCTTTATGAAAAATTGATATAATTTCTTGAAATGTTGACATCTTACAGTTGAAATGTTTATCTTCCAGAAAATCATACTTAATTGAAATAAATTTCGACCCCTGCTCTCTCAACTATCCTTATTTTGAAGTTATTTTTGGAAAATGTTGTTGTGTTTCAACTTAACCCGGAATTGGAGTTATTATGATACAATCAAATCAACTTAATTATTTAAAATTCAGATTTTTATTTCAACCATTTTTGACAGAAAAGTTTCGATTTTCTTGTGATTGGAATCAGATAAATACAAAAAAGTTATTTTTGTTCAAAAACATTTTTTTAGTCTAGATTTTATCCTGTTGAATACTATAAACTAAATAAAGATAAAATTATTTCATTAAAATCAGTTTTTTTAATGTTTAGGCATAATAAAATCTATTATTTTTCTGTCAAAATCTAGCAATTTTCAAAATGTAATAACTTTCTTAATAACGATCGAAATTACACATTTTTTAAGACTCTTAATAAAAATCTTACTTCTGAAATAATTTAGTTGGTTTAAATGTATCATTCGAATTTCGATTCCGGCAAACACATCCTAATTGTTTCCAATAAATGCTCTAAAATAGAGGTAGCTGGGGATGAACAATTGTTTACTTTAAGATTAATTTCTGAAAGTTGGACTTCTTAGTTGCAAATAGTCAAAATTTCACATAATTATATTAATTTTTCACAAAGATATTTACAGTGAGTTTTTGATAACACTTCGAAACAACTTTTTTGTTATCAAAAATGGTTTTTATATATGGATATCTCATTTTTATAATAAAAATTAATTTCTGTAAAAAACCGATACTTTATTTTTTGTTGTAAAAGATCCTATTATTATTCCAAATGAACGGCCGGATTCTATAACCCGACTTGCGCTCGAACGAGCGTCGACAACTTTCCCAGATCGTGGGATTTTTATAAAAATTAAAAAATGCTTAATTTTAAAAATAAAAAATACTAACGTATTCAGCATGAAAAGGCGCTTCGTTTTTATATTAAAAAATTTTTGTACGCCCAATAATGAATGAGATAAAAAATAAAAACATGATTTTTTCAACTTATAAAATTTAATTACTATTTTTAGTTCAACTCGCGATAATTCTGGTTTTTATGCATCAATCGATCTGAAAATTTTTTCCTAAGCACATTTTGAGATAACAATTATGATAAGTGAACAATATTTAATAAAACAGGCAATAAAAATTATTTATTTAATTATTATTTAGTCTGTGACCGTATTCGCGCACCAAAACTTTCAACGTAAAAAAGTATCGAGGGAATTTTCGATTTCAAAATACTTCAAGCGACAAAGTTTTTTAATGTACAAAGAAGTTGTTGGCGAAATTTGAAAACAAAATATTAATAATTAAGAAAGTTACGACATATTATTTAAACGCATGCACCACGTGGTCACCATCGCCGCGGCGCTGTAGGCATGGGTGTGTTATGATTCTCAATATGTTGTTTGTTTACACCTGTTACGCCGAATTCCTAATTGTTGCTGTTAATCTTTTAGAGATTTTTGTATATTATTACAAATATTTAATATTTGTTTTTTATATTGTTATTTATATATTTTTTAAAATTTAATGTATTATAATTTAAAAAGTAAAAAATGGATTTGAATAAAGGAAGAAAAAGAACTAAAAATGAAAATGTTGCTGTACTATAGTATATTCTTCAAAGCTTAACATTTTTTACGAATTATAACATTTTTTAGCTCTAGCAGATCCAAAGTTTTCTCTCAAATTTTCACGAGCACATTCAATGTTTATTTCTAAGGATAAGTGGTTTTTAAAATTGTGTATTTTAGTGATAAAAAATATGATAGCAAATAACGTTTTTCAAATTTTTTCTGTGCATTGCATTAAAAAAGAGCAACTTATTTGTCAATTATTCTACCTAAAATAAGGAACATCCTAATGGCCATATTTTTTAAAATATATTCTACAATTTTTGCATGTAATTTCATTTAAAAAACTGTTGATTTAAATAACAAAATCGACTTTTTTATTTTTAAAAAAAAATCATGCTTTTTTCCAACCCTGATAATAATGATTTTATTTTAATAATTTTTTTTAACATTTACAATTAACAATATGAATAACGTAAGAACTTATAATTAATATTCATTTATGATTTTAATTATTTTAAACATATGGGTTTTAGCGTTACATGCCCATATTGGCCCCACTAACAGCCCCACCTGGGTTCGATGTAGACCCCATCTGATTTTAGAAGAGATGATTTTGTCTGGGTTAACCCAAACAACACCCATATGATGCCCATCTGGTAATATGAAATTGCTCACTTTCATTCCCACTAGGGACATACTACAACTGATTCAAAATATTTACATTACTTCTTTTCCAAACAGTAAAGTTTCAAAAATAGCTTTGAAAACTGGTAAAATGCAAAAAGAAGGATTGAATTGAATTGTTTTTATTTTTTTATATAAATCATTTTCTGAATTCGTTTTGGAATTATTTAGGGATCAATTTGGGGTCACTATGGGACTAATTATGGGTTAATTTAGGATCAATATGGAGTCTTTCTTTAGTCATTCTGGAATAATTTTAGGACTATTTAACTGTCTTATTGCTCACTTTGAATTTCTACTTGCAGGGCGGGAAATTCAAATTATTTATAGAATTTATTTATTTAAATATGATCTATTATTGAACATTTATGATTAACGAAAGAAATCTAAATTTTTTGAAAGGTAAATTTAATTTTCTTAATTATTTAACTTATTTTCTATTTATATTTTTTTGTCAGATTTTCACGTAAAATAGACAAGACAGGAGCTTTTCACGCAGCTTGCTGTTTCCCACGTCGCGCTTTGAAATACGATCTCCGGACGACTGAGCGAATATAAGGGATGAAGGAGCAGGATTTCGCAATTGTTCCGTGCGGTATTGTTAACAACAACAACAACGATTTATAATGCGTTACGACAATAGATCTTAATGTCGAGGTAAAGAGTCAATTTATTATTCAATAACCACAGTGGCAATTGATTGGCTGCTAAAAGTGACATTAATGATGACATATTATAATAGGCAAGATATAATAATTGAGCCTTGAGTGTTTTACAGTTATGCTAATTACGTCAACTGACAATGTGCACTGCTCGAAAATTTCATTTATCTTCAGTAACAATTATATACTGTTATATATAGTTGCAATTTTCGAACAAAAGGATATTATATATTGAAAACAATGTTTTTAAAATTTGATTAATACACTATGAATATTTCAACGAAATATTCTAATTTAAAAAATATAAGTTCAAATCTTCGTCATTGTTCTTTTCTTCTTTTAAAATGTAAAACTGCAGAATATGGGTTCAGTTCTTTGTATTTTTTTTTTTTTTTTTCCAATAACGTTGTTTATAAATGATCAATACAAAAATGGTTTCATAAATAAAATTAATCTTATCTTTACGATCAAGAGAAAATATTATTAAAAGCATCAGGAAGTAATTAATCAATCATCAATATAAAATGAAAATTAAATTGCAATATATGTTTGCATCTTTCAAAATATAATAATCAGCTTTCATCAGGTAAAATTACGTAACATTTGTTATATTACTAATTGTAAATTTCATTAAAATTCACATGACATAAAGTCACGGTATATATAGACGTATTATTTTTTGCACTGAAATTTTACATGTTGTTTTTATGTCTATTAATTAATGACATTTTTCAATAAAGAAATATTATGCTGGAAACGAGATTTTCTTTTTTAAAGACATTTTTTATTCAAATTATTTATTTGATTAAAAAATCAAAAATTTTCAATGAAATCATTTTTATTAATAAGTGGGATGCTAAAATATGTCGTAAAATGTCATTTTATGACCTTTTCAGAATGGAATTTTTGAATTACAAAATAATAAAAAGTCAAGTATTTTGTAACTTTTCTTATCATTATTATTTTTGAAAAAATTAACAAAATTTAATTCGTTTAATTAAAAGAAGAAGGTTTTAACTCTTTTAGATCAATATTTTTCTTCATAACCGAAAGAGAAAGTGAATCAATCACATTTAGTTGTCCTTTTTTTATTTTTTTTGTTGGAAAGACATCATACTATTTTAATCGTACAAAATTTCGAGTCAAACAACTTTCTTTTACAATACTAATAAGCATCTTTTAATAATTCCACATTTCATTATCAAATTTTTAACTTTATTCTTTATTCTTTGAAAAATTTCATACTATAATTGTTTTAATATAATTTTTTTAAACAGATTAAAATCGTTGTGGTAAAAAATAATTAATAAAAGTTTTCTTCATTATAGATTATTTGAAGCGCCATCTATGAGTCGGCTTTAAAACGTTTTAACTAACTCAGTTGGTACACTTGCTGCATAAAGAAATATATAAACAAACAATTTTCGCCTGATTTTAGAGTATAAGATATTTCATTTTTTCGATAACATAATCCACTTATTGAACTTTTATCAAAAATTAAAAAACGACGAATATATTAGATAGAAAGTGAAGCTTAATTTTTAGAGTGAAAATATAGTTTAATTTTGCTTTTTAATTAAATTTAACATACGTGCTTGTTTTTTGGCTTTTTTAAGAGATCCAATTGGGTCATTTTGAACTTTGTTTTCACTTAATTATATTTTGTAATGTTGTATTTACTTTGTTATTAGTTTTGAAGACTCGCAGTGTCTCGTTCACGATATCTAACTGTAAACTGAGCCATCAGAAGGGTACAGACAATCTCAAAAGTTAAAACTTAAACTTGACTCAATATACATTTCGTTTGAAATTTTAATAAAAAAAAATTAAAATTTTTAATTTGTCTAAAAACATGTATTTATTATGTAGGGGTTATGCTGCAGTCAGATTGTTTTATTTAAATTATTATTTCGATTATTATTTAATAAATTTAATTTCGCTACATTTAAGAAATGTATTATGTAAATATTGAAATTTAATTAATTATAAAAATGATTTATTATCATATAATACTTTTCAAACTTGTCTTAAGTTTGTAATTTATCAGATAAATAATCTATATTAAATTTATTCATTTCATTTTCAGCATTTAATTACACAAAGCTTTGCGATATGGTAATTAATATTACATTCAAGCTAAAATCGGATTTTCACACAAAAACAATCGTCAAGTTAAATAATAATAATTTCAAAACAAAAATGGGCCTCAATAAATAATTATAATGTTTGCTTGAGAGGTAAATATTGTAGTAAAATAATTATTAATTATGAAAATGTAATAACTTTTTGTTTTGTTCAGAAATGAATTTAATATTGATCGAGGTTTGGAAAATTGTCTGTTTCAGTGATATTTATAACATCACTAAATAAACCGAATATTATATAACAATTAAAATCAACACGCTTAAGTGAATTATTCGGCTAAAAATGTTTGAATAATCCATATTACGTGTATTAAAATAAAATACTAGAATATTTAGAAGAAAAAATAAGAATAACATTTTTCAATATTGATATATTTTTTCAAAAATAAAACAAATATTATATTATACATAAAGTTTCAAAAATTATTAACTTTATTTATTTATTATTAGATTTTAATATAATAATAAAAAAATAAAAATATTTAACTTAAATTATTAAATCGTTACATTTCCTGATTATATTTTTTTTGTTATTCAAACTTAGCATTAATTAAATAAATACAAAAATTGTCGCGCTTAAAAACGTCAAATCTGTATATTTAAATGAAGTTATATGTTTTTGATAACAACGAGTAATTTAATTAACGTTGGATCAATCTTTTTGCAATGATGAAACATTTAATAAATATTCAATTATACTTTTTCAGTTTCATAATCAATATTTAAATTACATATTTTTTATACTCTAGTTTTATCTCAATTTCAATCAACGTTTTCGCTTTATTGAAATTCATTCAACAGATTTTGTTGATTTTGAAATATTTAAAAACTCGAATTTCGCATATATTTTGAAAAACTAAATTTTGGAAGAAAAACTTATATTTTCTGTTCTATGGAAGAAAATAGGTATTTTCTGTGTTAGGGAAGAAAATAAGCATTTTCTGCTCTAAAGGAGAAATTAAATACCTTCGACCCTAGGGAAGAAATATAATGTTTTTTACTGTAGAGTAGAAAAGTAATATTTTTCATGAATTAAAAAAATTAAACTTTAATCACCAGAGACACATCGACATATTAGACCAAAGCTACCCTTAATTATAGTTCTAACACTCGTACTGCGTTGGTAGTCATTAACGTAATGAGTTTTAAATTCGCATTGAGTTTGCAATTATCTTGATTAAGCTATGTTCTGTGTCAAATACGTACAAAATAACGTCGGTTGTTTACAGTAGACAACTTTACAGTAGGCAAATCGTACTGTATAAAGTTATATAGTATCACATATTCATAGAGCATCATAACAAAACTCCGTAAAAAGAAGGTTCTGAATAAAATAAAATTTTGAATTTTTAAAGAACTACGCTATAGAGCAATTAAGTTTTTGATGTTTGAATTTAATTCCATTTATTTATTTATTTTTACGCCTTTTACAAATGCAACAAATATAAACATGAATAAGAAAACGAAACAAAACAATATGTTGTTTGACCTTCAAAACAAATAAAATTAACTCAAGACATTCGAAAAACAAAACAAATGTAAATAAAAATAGTTTGTTTGAAGAAAAAGTCAGTACAACTAAGTCAAACCTATCTAGACAATGTTTAAAACATACCTAAATCTAATAAAACGAATCCTTAATAAAAAAAATCCAAATAATAATTGAGAAAGAAGCATAAAGTGAAAACTAAAAACTATTATCATAAAAAACAAAGTAAACATACACATAGTTCAAAACATAACTATATCTAACGAAACAAAAATACAATAAATCAAAACAAATAACATAAATAAAAAAATTTGTAAACAATAAAACGTTTGTTATTTAAATGAAACAAAAAAGTAAACAAAGTTAAAATAGACTCCTTTTTTTATAATTATTAATCAATTTGCTGTAAGTTAAAAATAACCTGGAATTCATTTATTAAACTGGAATCAATTTTTGATCAAAACCTTATTACATTTGATTTCAACGCTGGGCTTTCTGTTTGTGCATAAATCATCCTCGCAACGATAACATCGCAATTATATTTTTTGTGATTAATATCAATGTTCCCCCGGCAGATGTTTCTCTCTCTCTCTCTCCCCCTGTAAACTAATGAAGTTTCGTCCAAGATTTTCATGGCACTCGTTCGTGTCGTTTTGATGCATGCCGAGGGACAATAAAAGAGTTTCCATCCCACCTGAAATCGATGCGATTGGACTCGAAATTGCCGACATTCGCTATGATTATAGTTCTATTCAAGCATGGATGTCTTCTCAGAATAATGGCTCGCGGATATGCTGCGTGGAAGTCAATTCCCCGGGCAATCGTCCTGTAGATACAAAAGCGTGACAAAAACCTATAAACCTTTAAACGTGCAACTTTCTTATAGATATATCTTCTTTCTCTTTTCTTTTTTTAAAGGAAAAAAAATCACGTACCGAATATATGACTTCTGTGTGTATGTGAGTGATTTTCTTTTTTTTGTTTTTGTTTGTTTTTTTAGACAAATTGAAAAAAAACTTTTTGAACCACTTTCAAATTCGGCGCCTTATATATGTGGAGCAAGGGAAAAATAAGGGCAGAATTTCTGAACAAGTTATTTGTCCCGGCTGAGTACGTTCAAAGCTCCAAACTTCTCTTTAATTACGCCCTTTCGAAGTGTATTTCTTGCTTTATGGGATAAACTTGTTTTGCGTGAAAAAGCATCCTGACATATGTACCTACAAACTTTGTTCAAAAGTTTAGCCGAAAAAAGTTGGAAAAACGCTGATTCATTTTTTTCAAATTCCAGTATTTTTTAGATATTTTTATTTATATAATTGTATAAATAAAACTTTTGGAGATAAAGGTGGAAATTTAACAATAGCTGATTTAATAGTTTACAAATATCAGATAGCGATAATTAATTAATAAAGATAACGATTTTTATCATATACATTTTTGAATGTTAAAATCTTATGATAAAATGCACAAAATTTATAAAGAAAAAATAAAATAATACAATATTTATTTTTTTTATCAAATTTGTAAATTTGATACCACTGCCCAAATTGTCGGAATATCCTATAAAAACTGATTCTCGTATGTGTGGTGAGTTTCAATATAACTAAAATTGTCTAATTTTCGCGTATTTTTTTATTTTCATATTCACTTATAAAACAGTAGAAAAATTGTTTAATCCTTTAGCGCCGAATGTTGCAATATTGCAACATAGATCAATTTTGTTTTTTTATGAATATTTTGAATTTCAAGGAGAAAATTAAGTTAAATATAATGCTATATCATCAAGTACAACTTATTTCATCTCCAAAACTAATTTATTTGTTACACAAACAATTGGCAAAAACAAAAACAAAAAATTATTTTTGTAATTTTTTTTATGTTTAAACCCCAAAAAAACTCATCAAATCATGATTTTCCAATTAGAAATGGGTCTTAGCCTTACAGCGCTAATCTAAAAAATTGAGAACATTTGATTTGCAGAAACTGTTTACATAAATATATGTATAAGTAAATTGTTAACTATTAACAACATCTGATTCCCATAATGAAGGCAGGTCAATGAACTTGTCTAAATTAAACTAAATTCAGTAATTAAAAAAAAATTGGATACTTTTAGAATTTAAAAAAAGAACATTTTAAAGATTTAAAAGTAACGGTTTTGTCGGGCGCAGGTGACGCTAATAGACGAATTAACCCTCTCGCGGGGCCACCTGGCGCCCATTTAAATTCAAATCCCAAATGTATCAATAAATCTAAACACTCTCTCATAATTAAATACAATCAAACACTTAGGCGTTGTTTACTCGGGCCTGCCATCATTTGTTACCGGGTAAAACATTATTGACATTATGCAAACGCCACGCTAGACATAAAACATACAACGGCCAAAACGACGCTGGCGATTAGTATGCATGTAATCGGCATATCCCTGAAGAAAATAACGCTTTCAAGTTCAATAGGGAATTAGCGCATAACGTGTAATCCAATTTGCCTTTGTTTTGCTCTTAATGAGCAATTGCCGCACGTGGCTAATTCTAAATTAAACGCACCAGGCGAATCCTGACGTAACGAGGTTTGCAAAAGACCAGGCCGAGGCCGATTGGACAATCGATTTTGAAATTGTCGTGTCGTTTACACTTTCTTTTTGTGTATATTTAACGAACAAATTTTTGTTCAAGAACTGAAACTTTGACGTATTAATCGTAGTTTTTAAACAATATTCCGAGAAAACAAACTATTAATCAAAAAAAAATTTAAAACGCAATTAAAGTTATTAATTTCTTTTTTCAGAGGTCTACACTCACAGAAATATAAGCTTTGACTCAAGAATGAAAGAAGAAAGAAATATATAAACACAAGAAATAAACAAAGATGAAAAGAAGTGAAACGACTAAGCAACCGGTCT